>CAUYON010082816.1:0-58845 GCA_963573935.1 Arctocebus calabarensis
TTATGGCTTAAATAGGGTCAGTAAGTGTTACATGTGAACTTATAAAGAAAGTGTATACTGCAATAGATTGGTACGTGTTGTATGTTTGCATTAAGTCAAGTTAATATTCTATTTTTCTATATCATTTTTTTCCTTGTTCTACGAATGACTGAGAAAGGCATGTTAAATCCTATATACTCAATTTTGATATGAGGACAATTAATGACAATTAATGACATGGTGGGGGTGGAGGGACGGGGAGAGCAGAAAGAGAAAGAAGGAGGGAGGGGTGGGGAAAGGAAGAGAAGAGAGAAGGAAGGTGTGAGGGGGGTGGAGTCTGGGTGTGTGCCACGCCTTTTGGGGGCAAAACACGATTGTAAGAGGGACTTTACCCAACAAATGCAACCAGTGTAACCTGGTTTCTTGTACCCTCAATGAATCCCCAACAATAAATAAAAAAAATTTCTTACTACAGTTGTGGATTTATCCATACTTCTTTGTTCTGTTAATTTTTGTAAACATTTGAGGCAATGTTATTATAAGAAAAGTAGAGAAGAAAAGAAATTGAGGGTGTTGAGGAGAATGCCCTGGAGAGCCTTAAAGCAGAGGTTGAGGATATAAAATGATAATCATAAGACTTTAAAATTGTTCAAAATGCATTTGCATACTCTCTCCTAACCAAACAAACATCAGAATATTGCCCCCATCACAGGATACTTATGACTGAATCAGGTCTGAGAAATGAGTTTCTTAAATCATTTTCCAAGCCCGTGCTTCCCCTCTACTTTTTGTGCACTCTGATCCAGGCATTCTGGCTTTCTTGCTTTGCCCTAAACTTGACAAAGGCATCCCATCTCGGGTCTTATACTTAGTGCTCCCTTTACCTAGGCAGGTGGCTCTCCTTTCATATGTTGTCCCTTCTCTGTGCACCCTGATCACTCTCTATTCCCTTAGCCGGCTTTATTATTCTTGAGAGCACTTACCACCATCTGACATGTGTTAACACCAATTATCTATTGGGACATTTGATTTTCATCACTCTCCCCTCTGTCATGTAAGTTCCAAGACACCAGGATCCTTATCAAATTCACTGCAATATTTCCAATGTAACTGCTGAATATAATAAGTGCTAAATAATTTTTGGCTAAATAAATGAATGAATTAGCAAGTGAATGAATCTTTTCTAAAAACAAATTTGATCAAGAAATAAATGTAAAAATTTCCTGGGTGCAAGAAATTCTTTCAGGATGATAAAGATGTAGAAGGAAGACTAAAACAAGATTATTAACTTCAAACAGTGTACGATCCAGTGGTAGACAGATGATACATATATACAAATGACATGATCTAAAAGTGATATAAAAGATGGTAATACAGATAATCACAGGATCAGGGACAATCAATAGCCAGATATACTATTTAAACACTAAGTCTCAAGGATGGGTTGATAGAGGGAGGGTTAGTAGGGGACCACACCTATGGAGCATATTGCAAGTACAAGTTCAACCTATCAGGTGTAGGACACAAATGTCTTAATGCTGCAATTGGGTAAATGAGGTGAAAGCACTCCAATTTGTACAAATAATCAACACATCGAATCCCATAATGGCATAAATGTATGTATGATCTATGTACAAATGACTTACTAAAAAAAAAAAGTCCCGTGAAGTTAGCACAAGGAAATGTCACTGAATTCTTAGTGTTACAGAGAACAAAAGAAAGTTAAAAAAGAATATGAGGGCGTGGCCCCCGTAGCACTATGGTTACAGTGCTGGCCACATGCACTGAGGCTGGCAGGTTTGAACCTGGCCTGGGCCAGCTCAGCAACATTACAACTGCAACAACAAAAAATAGCCAGGAGTTATGGTGGGCGCCTATCATCCCAGCTACTTGGGAGACTGAGGCAAGAGAATTGCTTAAGTCCAAGAGTTTGAGGTCGCTGTGAGTTGTGATGACATGGTTGCATAGTGTGACTCTATCTCAAAAAAAAAAAAAAAAGCATGAGCTGGACACATTATTGATTGTTGAAGGATTACCTTTTCTGTTAAAGGAAGAAAGAAAAAATAAAAAGAGAAAGTAGAAATTTGTGGTTATCAGTAAGAGAGATTAGCAGGACCTAATTTGTTCCCTCAACCAGACTCAGGCAGAGACTGTAGTATATTCATAACTAATCCCCAAGTAGTTAGAAAGTATGTCTGTATCTATGATACATCTATGTATTTATCTATCCAAGCATCTAATCTATGATTAGTGACTGATAATAGGACATTAAGACGTAGGCATCTTATAGCCACAGTACTTTATACAATGAATTAATACATACATTATAACTTCCACACTTCCACCTTTGTACACTGACCACCTTCTTAAGTTGACCTAATTTTCACTGGCTGGTCAGCCATTATGTGTACATATCAATACAGTAGGTCTAATTCTTTATGTTGACCACCCGTGTATGTTGACCAGTTTGGTTCAGTCCACTGGGTGGTTAAGTTACAGAGGTTCTACCATACAAGAGTAGGCCAGTATATTTATGTGTGTGATTATATCCTAAAATGTTACTTTGCATTTTCTGCTCCATCTTTTCTTTGGCTGAGGCACAGAGACTGTGGGTTAGTGAACGCGCTTAAGAGATCTTTTTCCCCTGACAAACTGAATTCTTTTCATTTTAATTTTGTCTCCTTCTCTTGCTTAGCATGGAGATGTCTACCTCCAGGTTTTCCATACATTATAGAGAATTTCCACACTTGAAATTCCAGGTGATATAGTATAGAAAAAAAATCTAAGAAAAAATATTTTAGATTGGGTTTTCAGAGGCATGGTGGGTATTAAGGAAATTTATTTTGTTTCTTATCACTACGTGGTCTGTGTCACTTTTGACTAGGATTTGCAATTCCCAGAAAAATAAAATAATGATTGTTAAATATTTCACACTTTAAAATAAAATTCTACCCATAATTTTTTTATTCTAAAATAAATCCATAATAAGAATTTCCTCATTAATTTCAGTAAACTTGCTTGCTTAAAATATTTGAGTTGGTTGAGTCTAAATTATATATTGGTGTTAAGATGAAATTTTCCTTAAAATCTGTAAGCAATGAAAACACTGTACGTCTTCCTTCTTTAAATTGACCATAAAACCCTCTTGGTTTTATTTTTCATCTGACTTAAGGACTTACCTGGAACTGTGGGGACTGCTGGTTTGTTAGGGAAAAAACAGATATTTACTTTCCTTTCCTATGTGTGTTTTTAATAAATGTAGTCTTCCTATGAAAGCTCCTCTTGGTTTTTATGTTCATTTACATACTGGTGCCTTGCAATTTTATACTTTTGTTTCAGACCTCTGTCTTGAGACTTAAATTTACTTTCCAAATTCCTTCTCAACATGCCCATTTGGTTATTCCACAGGTGCCTGGGTTCCTTGGTGTTTGGAGTATTCTTAATCAGACAACCCAAAGTAAGGCAGCATGAAACAAAAGTTTATTGAGGAAGAGAAAGATAGGTTTACAGAGTAAGAAAGTTTACAAGACAGGATACATTAGCCATACCCAGTGACAGGGACTCCATTGCCAAGGCAAGTAGGCAAAAAGGCCTTGAACATGGCCGGGTTCTCTTTTTTATTCTCTGAGTTGGACCTACCTCAGGGTTCGGAGGTCACCTTGCAACCAGTCATAGCACATGCAGATCTCCCATGAGCTTCTCAGAGAGCCCATGGGGAATGTGGGCCAATGATAATTAGTCTAAAGGTTGGTCTAGGTCACCTTTAGATGCTACTGTACCTGTTGCTAGGCTAGAGAGTCTTCCACATTGTTACGTAGTTGGCATGCTAAGTTTTGATTGGTAGACTGGTAGATTGGTAGGGTGGTCCGTCCCTCCTCCCCAGGGGTGAGTTAATTGCTTGGGTCAAAATGAAGGTGGGGAGCTGGGGGCTCTGTCCTCTTTCCCCAGGAGAGCTGTACGTAACTACCTACTACCACACTCACTTCCCATTACACCTGCTGTCTCCTTACTCACTATTTTCTATTCCCATTAATGCCATAGTCAAGCACTCAAGGCACAGCTGAAAAAATGGGGCTTTTCTTAACTTTTCATATTTATAAAATGTTACCCAATTTTCTTTCAAAAATTTCTTGGATCCCTTCTTTTCATCTTCACTCTTGGCTTTACAACTTACCTGCTGTATTGCCATATTGCTCTGTAACTTAACCATTTTTTACTTCAGTTTCCTCAAATTTGTAAAATGGAGATAGAAATAGGTCTTACCTTGTAGGATTTTTGTGAGTGTTCAGTAAATTAATACATGTTAATGGTTCAAAAGAGTATCTACAACAGAGCAAGGGTCACAATATGTTAATGATATCTTTGCCCTCTACTGACATACCTAAATTCAGGTTCTGATCAACTGCTGTCTAGATTATCATCAGCTATTGAAACTTTTCTTCTGTCATCTTTATTTGTTCCTCTCAAATTTGACTTCAACAATGCCTTCAGAGTACTCTATCTAAATCATAAATTGGACCCTTTGGCCATCCTGCTTAAAATCCTCTGGAAAATTTTCTGGGGCTCAGAAACTGATACCCCAAAATATGACACTTTTTATTCTCTCTCACATAACCTGTTTTGTCACCATAACCATAACCTGTTTTGCTGGGACGGTATATAAGCTTATGAATCCTGTTAGGGTGTATGGGTAATTAGTCTATGATTTTCTCTGTTCACATGCTAATCAATTTGTATGCTTTCCTCCAATTAATCTACCTTTCGTGAGTTGATTTTTTTAGTGAACCTTCAGAGGGCAAAGGAGAGGTTTCTCCCTTGGCCCCCTACAGTTTCTTAATAAATAGTTGGTGAAAGAATCAATGAAAGAGCTGATGCATAAAAATATCTCATATATATACATGTAGCAGGAATGGTTTTAAAATTATGAATAAATAAATAAAATAGTTGGAACATTATTTATATTGTCAATACAGTTGCTTGTATGCTTTCAAGTTTATCATTCCATCTTACTAATTGCCATGAGTATATAATCCATCTTTTTATTTACATAATGTCAAAAGTTTAAGATCTAGATTTACAGTCCTGATCTTTCTTGGAACTCTTTGTCTTTTGTGAGTTTTTTTCACTCTGCTCATGATTATTTTCTTACTTTGAAGACTTTGTTTTTAATTACTCCAAACACCTTCTTTTTCCAAATTTCTGGCCTGATGTACTTTTCCAGCATACTTTGTTTCACTCTTGCTCTTTCCTTCAAAGCACAGAGAAAAGAAGATCACACAACACTGCTATAGTTATGTCTGCAAGCACAGCATGGTTTATTCTTAGTCTTCACAGGGTTCTGATCTATTCCACATGTACCCTTCCTATTTGGTTCAACTAATTATCCACCTGAATATGCATACTCATATTCCCAAGGAAGTAACATTCTAATCAGTAAGTGCCATCCAAGGCTACTTCTCTGCTAAACTCTGAGAAGGCCTGAAGTGGGTGTCCCCTGCCTGTGAGTGCCCTTCCTCTTTTCCCAACCCCATAATGTAACTCAGATGAAGACTTCCTCCCAGCTATCTCCTTAAAATATTTCTTTCTGAGAAGAATAAATGATATATGGTGCTAACCTCGCTCGGGATATTTGCATTTCAGTTGGAAATTCCTGAGAGCTAAAATGCCGTCCAGGGCCAAATAAATATTCTTTGGGTAAGATTCAAGGCACAAATATCAGGAGACATCTTGGCACATGAAGCTCTTCTTGGAACTTTCAAATCATAATGAAATTGTATTTATAAAGCTGGTCCACATTTTCCTCCATTGTGAAGTCCTAAAGCTTATGGACTTTATTCTTATTGTATGTATTTAGGGTATACAACATAATGTTTTGAAATATGCATATGCTGTGGAGTGGCTGAGTTATGCTAATTAACAATGCATCATCTCACATATGTGTTATTTGTTTGTGGTGAGAACACTCGAAATCTCTTAGCCATTTTCAAGCATACAGTACATTGTTATGAACCATAGTCACTATGCTGTAAAATAGATCTCTTGAATTTATTCCTCCTCTTTAACTTAAATTACATATGCTTTGATCAACATCTCCCTACCTGCCCCACCCCCAATCCCTCACATACCTGGTATTAACCATTCTGCTCTCTGCTTGCTCAAGTTCAACTCACTTAGATTATACAAATATGTGAGATCATGCAGTATTCGCCTTTCTGTGCCTGACATCTTCTACTTGTTAAATAAAATGTACAGGAAGCCGTTGGTTTAGACTGAGCTCCTGTACTAGGTCTACTAGGCTAATAGATTGAACCAAAATGGTGTTACTTATGCTGAAGTTTTATATCATCAAACTAAGTTTCTGATCTTCCAGGAAATCAGGACAGGAAGAGATATAGTAGGTAGGCCCTAAACTGGGCAGTTTTAGCCAGCATGATGAGGAAGTCTCCTCTGCTTTAATGTTTGTCTAACTTTGAAATGACTGACCAATCAGCTTCTTGTTTTCAGTTTGTTTTCTTCAGCACTTTTCTGTCTATAAAGCCAACCTCTTTTGTTCAGCTAAGAGACACATTTGATTCTATGTTACAGAATGAGGTGCTGCTTGATTCTGGAATTACAAATAAAGGCCCATTAAAATCTTTAAACTAAATTTGTTATAATTTCACCTGTTGGTGAACTTAACATTATGTCGTCACAAATGACAATTTCTTTTTAAAGGCTCAAGAATATTTCATTGTGTATATATACCATACTTTCTTTGTCTGCTCATTCACTGATGGACTCGACAGCTTTGGTTGGTTCCTTATGGTGGCTTTTGTGGATAGTGCTGCAGTAAACGTCAGGGGCCAGATAGCTCTCTGACATACTGAATTTATTTTCTTTGGTTAGATACCTGGCAGTGGCATTGCTGGATCATGCTGTTGTTCTATTTTTAATTTTTTTAGGATCTTCCCTACTGTTTTCCATAGTGGCTCTAACTAATTTACATTCCCACCAACAGTGTATAAGATTTCTTTTTTCCACATCACCACAAACACCGGTTATCTTTCATCTGTGACTTTGGTAATAGTCATTCTAACAAGATGCCAGTTGATATCTCATTGGGGTTTTCACTTGTATTTCCCCAATGATTAGTGAACGCAAGTGTTTTTTCATTCATCTTTTGGTCATTTGTGCATCTCTTTTTGGGATATGTCTATTCAGACCTTTTGCCAATTTTTAAATTGTTTTATTTGTTATTGGGTTATTTGTTTTCTTGTTATAGTGCCTTGTTTGAGTTCTTCGTCTATTTTGGATATTAACCCTTTATCAGATACATTGCTTACAACTATTTTCCCCATTCCTTAGGTTGTCTCTTCACTCTGTTTTTTCCTTTGCTGTGCAAACCCTTTTATTTTGATGTAATCCCATTTGTCTATTTTTGCTTTTGTTGCCTGTGCTTTTGGGTTCATATCCAAACCTTCATTGCCTAGACCAATGGTACTTTTCCTCTATTTTGTTTTGGTAGTTTTGCAGTTTCAGGTATTATGTATTTTTTATCTATTTTGAGTTGATTTTTGTATATGGCATGAAATAAAAGCCCAATGTTATTCTTTAGCATGTGAATATCCAGCTTTCCAGCATCATTTATGAAGAGACTTTTACTCACTGTGTGTTCTTGGTAACTTTGTTAAAAATCAGTGGTCTGTAAATGAGTGGATTTATGTAATATCTGTCTCTGTATTCTATTCCATTGGTCTATGTGTGTGTTTTTATGCCAGCACCATGCTAAAGTTTGCAAACTTTTGAAGAGCAGGGCTTACATTCCATTATCTCACTGCCTTCCACAGTGTATCAAGAGCCCCCAAAAGATGACCAGTGAATGAAGAAAACGAAGAAAATATAGGATAAGATTAAGGAAAAAAAAACTTGCACCAAAAATGTGGACGTGTCCTTTACGTTAACATCCCACCCATCCAATTTATCCCACGGAATAAATATACAGCCAACCCCAAAGTATGTCTTGAATGGATTGGTTTTTCTCCCATGTCTTTTCTTCCCTCTTATTTTGCTCAAATCCACCATCACTTCTTCATTCTACCCTGAAAGAACTTCCTAATTGGTCTCCCAACTGCTATTCTAATCCTCCTGCAATTCATTCTCCAGACCAGTGATCAGTAAGTTAATTGTTTAAAATGGAAATAAGATCACGTAATTTCCTTGCTTATCATTTTTCAGGGGTTCCCCACTGTACTTAGGATAAAACACAAGCCCTGAACATTGCCTTTGATGCTCTACAGCTCCTGCCCCTGCCTCTCCCTCCAGCCTCGTCTTTTTTATTTCGTCTTGCTTTTATCTTTTTAATTAAGGTATAATAAAAAAAAATTACCTATACTTACTTACATATATTGGATGTTTTGATATACCTATACATTATGAAATGATTAAATCAAGCTAATTAACATATCCATCACCTCACATATTTATTTATTTATTTATTTATTTGTGGTGAGAACATGTATGGTCTGACCACACAACCGTTTCTGAGTTCTCAGGACATTATTATTTACTATGGCCACCATGCTGCACAATAGAGCTCCAGAGCTCATTTGTAGAATCTAACTAAAACTCACCACCTTTTAACCAGTGTCTCCCCAATGACCTCCAGCCTCTTCTTGCACCATCTCCCATTGCTCAGACCCAGCAGGCATGACTGGCCTCCTTTTAGGCTGAAGCTCCATAGCACGGAGCCCTGTACTGAATCAGGACTTTCATTCATGCTGTTCTCTCTGGGGCACTTTTTACTCCAATCACTGTTCAGGTTTCAGTCTCAGGTCGCTTAACACAGAGCACCCTTCCTCCTCACCCGTATAAAATAGCCTTTACTTCTCCTTTTTCTCATTCACCTCCTGATCTTTCCCCTCATAGTGGCAATCTCAAATTATGTTTATTTGTTTATTAGCTATTTGCATGTCTCCTAACTAGTCTGGATTATACTCTCTTCTGCATTACATTTGTCTCTTGACTGAGGCCCCTGATGAGGGATACTTTTGTGTGTTTCTTTCCATTTTAACACTTAACAAATTAATGTATTTTTCTGTTCTCTGCACTAAACTATAAACTATGCTGCTGGGCTTTTGGACCATTTTCTATTTTTTTTTTAAATTTAATATACCACCAAATTCTTTGCAGATGGTAGTTACTCAATAAATGACGGGTAATTAAATTGTGCTAGTGTACATATATACCTTGGTAGCCGAATATCTGGTGTCCAGATGATTGAAAGAATACCACATAGGAACCAATAAGATCCTAGAGGCTTGAATATGCATTTTAATTAAATGTAACATAGTTTACCTGTACACAGGAGATTGTTGGAGCTCAGAACACATCATTCCAAAATATGATCATAAGAGACCACAATATGCTACCCCTAAATATACTTCTTTGGTATATTTTGAGCTGGTTACTCTGAGAAACTGCAAATGTAGAAGTAGTAATGGAAAACTGTCTTTTCAGAAAGAAATTTATACCCATAAATGAAATCTATGTGAGTGAAAGTATCTGTGTCAGAAAGAGGGTTCCTCTCTGAGAGATTTCATCTGCAGAACGTATCTTTATTCACCATATAGTTCTTCCCCTCATAATTTGTGTCACCAGCTGACCCCGCCCCCCCAGAAGCCACACACCTCTATTCTTTTTCTGTAACTCAGAATGCGATATAAGGTTTCACTATTAGACCCTTTTTCAAGTTGCATATTTTGTGGGACCCCCCCCTTTATGTGATGTATGAAAATAGTTTTTAATCTATTTAATCTGCTTTATGTTAGTTTAATTTGTAGCCCCCAAAACCTAGAAAGGTAGTGGAAAGCCACTTTTCTCTCCCCTCCTGGGTGGTACACATTTAAAATTTTAGAGCAGTACCAATTTCATCTAAGTTCATGCTATTAAATAAAGCGAATTCTCTAAATGCAAAATCATCTGTGATTTAAATTTTATTGATTTATTTATTTCTAATGCAATGTATATTAATTTATGTATCACTTAAAAAAATTACCAAAACCTCTCTGTTTCTATCCTGTGTGTCTGTGCTCTGGAACTATGGGTGTGTTATTTATGTCCGTGAAAGGAAATTCAAGCAACAAAGTTAGAAAGGGAATTAAGAACAGTTGAGTATGATAAAAAGCTACCAACCCACACTGGGGGGGGGGGAGTGACAGAGAGGAAATAAAGGGAAGTTCAGTATCAGAAATGATGTACTTTGGAGAGGAAGGAATTTTTGAATGTCTGATAAGAAGTGGCCATTAATTATCTATTAACCCTAGGCATGTTATTGAAAGTCTTCAAGTTTCCATTCCTTTTCCTTGTGGATGACAGGACTAAACACCATTAGAAATACTTTTCTTGCAGTATGATTTCTTGGTTCTTATTTTCTCTGCAATGATAGGAGGATGGGAAAGAATATCTGAGAGAAAAGGATAGGAAAAGATAACTGTTAAAAAAATGGAGAGATGGTTTGGTGCTATAGGACAGTGGTTACGGCTCCAGCCACATACACTGAGACTGGCAGGTTTGAACCCAGCCTGGGCCTGCTAAACAACAATGACAACTGCAACAAAACATTGTGGTGGGCTCCTGTAGTCCCAGCTACTTAGGAGGCTGAGGCAAGAGAATCCCTTAAGCCCAAGAGTTTGAGGTTGCTGTGAGCTGTGACACAATAGCACTCTACTGAGGGTGATGTAGTGAGACTGTCTCAAAGGAACAAAACAAAACAAAGTGGAGAGATGCAAAAAAGAGGCACAGTTGCCTGTTATGAAAGGAAAACTGTTCAAGAAATGAAGGATTTAGATCTTCAACCCTCTTTGCCTTTACTGATTGAACAAATATTTATATACTGCTAATACATACTTACGTAGCATTGACTACATCCCAGGCATTGTTCTAAAGGTCTTCACAAATATGAACTCCTTTGATACCTAGAAAATAAGTGCTACTATTATTTGTATTTCATAACTGAGGAAACTGAGGCACAGAGAGGTTAAGGAACTCAACCCAGGTTATGTAACTAGTCAGGGCCAGAGCTGGATTTCCAACCCAAGTGCTCTGAATCCACAGTTCATGCTCTTCTAAGGCTTGTTTGACTGTTAGACTTTACCATACATTTTCCTCAATGTAAACCTTCACATCAAAGACAAAGACTTATTGAACTGTAACAAATAATAAATCACTCCAGACATATTTAGGCTAACACATACCCTATTTGTTTCTGTGTAATTACACTTTTTTCAAGAGCCTCCCACATTTGGTATCACTGTTTTCTTATGAACTCTTCAAGCAAGACTAATGCAAAATGGAGAGGATTGTTCTTTGTTCAGCTGCAAACCAGGTGGCACAAAGCACAGAGAAGAAGCCGGGCTCCAGAACATGTGTGCAAGGGCAACTGACCTTCGGACACACTTGCCTAATTAGCAATCATTTTCCTTCAAAAAGATTGCAAGCTTTTTTTTAAGGTTTACATCCTATTTTCTTCCCATTACTTTAATTAAAAAAAACCACCCAAATCACAAAACAAAAACCCAAATCATACAGAAACCCACCTTCCAAAAGCAAGAGTATTAAAATAAAACAAAATGGTTTGATTTTGCTATGAGGGAAGATTTCAAGCTCAAGTGCTATGTTGAACTTGTACTGCAGGAGGCAGCATCTCATTAATTAAAAAAGCATGTTTTGTTGTTGTTTTTCCTGTTTCAGCATTTTGAATATGATTGTGATTATCTTCTGGTTTCTGTTCAGAGGGTAAATGAATTTTTGTGAAGGGATAGAACCAACGATTGTCATGGCTTTACTTATCTACAGTGAAGTCTACTACTTATCTACAGTGAAGTCTTCCCCCTCATCATTTCAGTTTATTGTTAAATTTAATTTCTTGTCCTCATAATATTTAAAGTTTAAAATCTTCAAGTTGTAAAGAAGCTAGGAGATCCTTTCTCTTGATTGTCTCATTGTACAGATATGGAAATAAAACCAGAGTGGTTTAAATGGCTTGCCCAAGGCAGCGAGAGGCAGAGCCAGGAGAGGCTTTGGGCATTTCTGTGGCAGGTTCTGTGCCTCGCACACAATTCCAAGCTTAAATGTTTGCTTGATCTGTGGTTTAAGCCCCCCAGACCATCCTCTCTTTTCTCCTCCTCAATGGAATACACACATTATCTCTTCTTCTTTCTTCCAGCCCAATTTATTTTTGAAGGAGATTAACGTGTGTATCTGGGAAGTTAATGTGGATGTCCAGAGGGTAATTCAGATTTGCTAAACTTCAAGCAGTGACATGTCTTGAGAGCCATCCATCAGCAGTGCTTTGGGGGACCGCTCGCAGAGACAGAAATCCTGCCTGCTGCAGCAAGGGCTTCTCAGGGTGTTGCATGATGTTGTCACTGTGTGTTAGGGCTGAGCTTTTGTGCCTCTGGTCCTCCTGGCCTGCCTCTTTCCTCCCTTTCATCTGGTTTTTATATTTTATTTAAATATGCGTGGGTTTGTATTCATGCTTTTGTTCTTTCTTAAGAACTAGAATTGATATCTTAGGAAAGATCTTATATTCTCTCTCTCCCTAAAGACTTAAAAATTCCTGCATTTGTTTTAAGAAAATGAAAGTCTTACATTTCAACCATCAAATTTCATTTACAATACCCTATTAGCCTGTAGTAATCTCCAACCTAGAACATCTGTATTGACAGCTCTTCTGTTACGATTAGAACAGAACATCGGATTCAATTTAGCAGAGTTTAATCAAGCAAAGAAAGATTTCTCCAATCATCAGCCTCCAGAAGCAGAACAGGTTGAGACAACTTCGGCTGACAACGTGGTTGGGCAGCATTGATGGAAGGAAGTGAGGGGCAGAGATGGCTCGAGTGGTTCTTGCTCGAGCAAGGTCTGGTCAGCTGTCTGTGATGGACTCAAGGTCAGCTGTTGTGACTGGCTGGAACTCAGCTATGTTACAAGCCTTGTAAGTTAAGTTTTCTGTTAGTTTATGTTTTAAGTTAGATTGCATTTAGTTATTCAGGACTCGTGTCCTTAAGCCAAATTTTCTTGAATAAGTCACTACATAATGTTCACCGTCTGGCTTCTCCAACTTAACTGTAACCTAACCCAGGACACTTTCACATCTGTTCTTCTGTGGACTACAGGCATCCAGCCAGGGGATTGGCTAACTTGACCCCCCAACTCCTTTCCTAATCCTTTTTGCTGTTATATTAGAAAGCATTTTGTGGCTAATTTGATTTATCAGATTTTAGGATGTTGATTAGGCCACATTTACCAAAGGGGTGATATTTGCCAAAAAGACACCCAAGGATATGACCCTTTTTGGTCTCTTTCTTTCTGTTGGCTGGTAAGATGACCCAAGGGCAGTTTGGTCACTTTGGTCACTTTACTCTCTTCATTTAAAAAATTTAGGGTGGCTGCCTGATAATAAAATCTAGATTTGGGATTAGGTAGAAAGAGAGGTGACCTCTTAGGCCTTAAACCCAGTTTGCAGGGTTCCACACTGGAGTTACAGGCATAAGCTGTACCAATAATAACAAGTGTCCTTTGATTTCGCCTTTGCGTCTTTATTTATGTCTCTATGAGATTCTTAAGGAGAGATAGTGCCTGACGCAAGGCAGGATTTGAGCACTTAGAGATTTTTGTTTTTTTTTTTAAAAAAAGATAATCTTAGCACTCTGGGAGGCCAAGACAGGTGGGTGGCTTGAACTCACGGGTTTAAGAACAGCCTGAGCAAAAAGATGGAACCCCATCTCTACTAAAAATAGAAAACTTGAGGCCAGAGTGTCATTTGAGTCCAAGAGTTGGAAGTTGCTGTGAGCTATGATGCCAATGCACTCTACCCAGTGCTACAGCTTGAGACTGTCTCAAAAAAAAAAAAGACAAGATCTCACCGGTGCCCCTGGTGGAGTGCGGTGGGCATGGTCATTGCTCACTGCAGCCTTGAACTCAAGCAATCCTCCTTCTTCAACCTTTTCAGTAGCTGGGACTATAGGCACGAGCCCCTAAGATTGCCTAATTTTTCTTATTTTTGCAGAGATGGAATTTTGCTATGTTGACCAGGTTGGTCTTGAACTCCTGACTTTCAGTGATTCTCCTGCCTTGATCTCCCAAAGTGCTGGAATTACAGGCATGAGCCACTGTGCCCAGCCTAGACTACATATAGACTTTTTTTTTACTTTGAGGCAGAGTCTTGCTTCATTGTCCTGGCTAGAGTGCAGTAGCGTCATCATAGCTCACTGCAACCTCAATCTCCTGGGTGCAAGTGATTCTCTTGCTTCAATTTCCCACATAGCTGCGACTCTAGTGTGGGCCACAACTGTGCCTGGTTAATTTTTTCTATTTTTTATTAATGGTAGAGATGGGGCTTTCTCTTGCAGAGGCTGGACTCAAACTCCTGAGATCAATCAATCCTCCTGCCTCGGACTCTCAGAGTGCTGGGATTACAGGCCTGAGCCACCAAGTCTGGTCTTTCTGTTTTTTCTTTTCGAGTGAGCACATGTTAAAAATTTAAATTTTTAATGAGACAGCCAGAAATATGGTAAATTTGGTTCAAAGGAGTATAGTAGAAAAATTTATTTACAATCACTAAAAGAATAAAAAAAGAATGCTAAATCAGGTACAAACTTAGTCACTGGGCTCTAGGGCAATTAAAATACAATATTTGATTTTTTTTAATCTGACATGAATTATTTAGATCTTTATATGTAAAATCTTGACTAGACAAAATTTATTTTTATTACTATTCAAGAATAATTTGCATTATTATACATTTTCTGCAATTAACATCTGCCCTCACAAAGTTGTAAAGTACCGTAATCAATCAGTAGTAAGTCAAATAAAGGAACATAATTTGGAGAATTAAATAGTTCTTCGATATATGTGTCATACAAGATCCATGATGACACTAAAGGAAAATGTAATCATCCATTTGCCTATTTTCAAATTTGGGATATAATTTTTTTAAGTCCCAGTTTATGGGCAGTGCCTATGGCTCAGTGAGTAGGGCACCGGCACCATATTCTGAGGGTGGTGCGTTCAAACCCAGCCCCGGCCAAACTGCAACAAAAAAATAGCCGGCTGTTGTGGTGGGCTCCTGTAGTTCCAGCTACTCGGGAGGTTGAGGCAAGTGAATCGCTTAAGCCCAGGAGTTGGAGGTTGCTGTGAGCTGTGACGCCATAGCACTCTACCGAGGGTGATAAAGTGAGACTCTGTTTCTAAAAAAAAAAAGTCTTTAGTCCCAGTTTATAATTATAAATAATCTCTAAAAATAAATATTGATCACAGAAAGCCTGATTTTATTAAGTTTTTGGCCTGAGTAATTTATAAGGGCACAACAAAAGTATAAATTAACATATAGAATCCACTTTATAGTATGGTCAGCAACTACAGACACTAGAATGCTAAACAACTAGGCCAGAAAATTAACTTTTCTCTGTAGATTTTATAAGGAATTGAGATTGCATTTTTAATAGGCTCTCTGTAGAGGTTTTAAAACATTTTATTAGCAAAATTTCAAGCATATCCAGAAGTAAAGATAAGTGTAATGAATACCCCTAGATTTATTCCCCCACTTCAACAATTATCAACCCATGACTAATCTTATTTTTTCTATAGTTGACATCCCAGGACTAGATTATTTAGAAAATTTTTTACATCTTATTGAGGTATCAATGAAGTATGATAAAATGCACATGTTTAAAATGGCACAGTTTGATCAGTTGACATTGGGAATGTCAATTTAAAAATTTCTTGTATTTCTATTGAGATATAAATAAAATATAATAAAATGCACATGTATACAATGGGCAATTTGATCAGGTGACATTGGCAATGTTAATGTCATTGAAATATGTATACATCCATGAAATCATCACTAAAATCTGCATACAAAACATTTTTAGCATCCCCAAAAGTTTCTTTCCCCCTTTGTAAACTCTGCTTTATCTTTCCAAGGGTGAATCTGATCTGCTTCCTGATGGATAGATTGGTTTGTATTTCCTAGAATTTTATATAAATTCAGTCATACAGTATACTCTTTTTCTTTGTGTGGCTTCTTTCACTAAGTATAATAATTTTGATGTTCATCTTTTTCTTTGTATTAGTCAATAGTTTAGTATTTTTTGATATGGATAAATTATAATTTATTTATCCAATCACATGTAGATGGATATTTGCATTGTTTCTAGCTTTCAAAGGTAAAAAATAAAGCTATTATGAGCATTCATATATGAGTTTTTGTTTTTTAGGTTCTCTTTGTAAGTACCTCATAGTAGAATGACTAAGTTATGTGGCAGGTAAGTGTTTAACTTTTTATAAAATGTCAAATTATTTTCAAGGTGACTGTGCTCATCTGTATCCATAACAGTGTATAGAACAGAGAGTTCTAGTTGCTTCACATTGCACCAAGATTGGGTAAGATTATTTCTATTTATAAAAATTTAGCTCTTCTAACGTGTATTTGTACCTGGTGGTTTTAATTGGCATTTTTCTTATAATTAGATGTTGAAAATATTTTAATATACTGTATTCTTTTTTTTGCAAAGGATCTGTTCACATCTTTGGACCACTTTTTAGATTGGATTTTTGTCTCGTTATTGAGTTATAATTTGTTAGATATTTTGAAGCAAAGTTATTTTGCATTGCAAAATTTTTTTCTCAATTGGTGGTTTGCCTTTTTCATTTCTTAATGATGTCTTTCAAGGAGCTCTAATTTTTAATTTTGATGAATCCTAATTTATCACTTTCTTTTATGATTTGTACTCTTTGTGTTCTAACAATTTTTTCTTTCTCTGAAGTTGTATAGGTATAGAAATAATATTTACATTTTTGATTTCTAAGTTAATTCTATTGTGATCAAAGAACATATTCTGCTTTATATTGGTAAAAATATATGTACACTTGAAAATAATGTGTGCGGTTGCTAATTCTGTTACTATTAACTATGTTATGGTGGTCTATGGTGTTTTTCAAATTATCTATATCTTTACTGAGATTATGCCTGGCTCTTTCATCAGTTGCTGAGGATGGGGTGTTAATATCTCCAACTTTGATTATATGGTTGTATATTTCTTTCTTTAATTTTCGCAAGTTTTCCCTCCATGTATTTCAAATCTCCAATACTAGGTTCATAAATATTTATGATTTTTACATCTTCCTTTATTATATCTAGTAATACCACTTGCCTTGAAATCTAATTTATATGAGTACCATAGCCTTCTTATTCTGACTAGTGTGTATTTTTTCCATCCATTTAATTTCAACTTATCTGTTTCTTTATATATAAAGTATATTTCTCTTGGACGACATATGTTTGTTCCCGCTTTCTTTAATCCATTCTGAGAACCTCTGCCCTATATTTTGACTGCATACTTAATTAATATTTAATAGACCTACTGATATGATTGGATTTATATCTACCATATTATATTTTTCTGTTCATGCCTCTTTTTTTTATTCCACTGTTGTTCCTCTACTTTTTTCTGAATTATTTGAATGTTTCTAAAATTCTGTATAATATTTCCTGTCACTTATTAGCTATTCCTCTTTGCATTATTTATTTTTTAGTGATTTTTTTAGAGAACCTTTACAGTCTATTTAGAATTAATGTTATAATGCTTTATGTAAGAGAAGAACCCTGCAACTATGTAAGTTCACTTGCCTACCTCCCCATCCTGTTATTTTTTTTAATGCTGTAATTGCCACATATATTACATCTATATATATTTGAATCCAATCAGACAATGTTACAATCTTTGCTTTAAACAGCCATATGTGTCATTGATAAAGTAAGAAGAAAAAATAGTCTTTTCTATTTATCCCCATGCTTACTAATTCCTATGTTCTTCATTACTTTCTGAGTACCTAGGTGTTTTGTTTGTTTGCTTTTTCTGTATAGGGTTGTCTAGAAAAAAAACTTGAAAGCCTATGATACAAATTCTAAATGAGCTGTAAAACTGATCTAGGTTTTTGCATGATGTCATTTCCCTTTACCCTGAAGACATTTCTTAGCTATAGAAGAGACACCAGATAAATTTCTTAAGAGGGGCTTGTAGGCATTGATTCTACAAAAGGATTACATTCTTTACTTAAATATGATGGGCTTATCACACCAGAACAAGGAAATATACTTTTATATGTAAAAGTCCAGATAGTTCAATCAACATGGTTGCATAATTATTCTATCAAATTATATCCTTTTAAAATGGAGGACAGCATATGAATGGCAAAACGTAACTATAGTTCAGAAAGTAGAAGGGAAGAGGAGAGAGAAAGGAAGGAGGGAGGGTATTTGGGGGGACCTCACCCAATGTGCATGATGCAATGGTACATTTCAAAACTATTAAGAAATGAGTGTAATTGTGATGGATGTGTTACTTAGTTCAATGTGAGCATTTCACATTGTATATCGAAGCAGTACCCCGAATTCCATAAATGCATTGATGTACAAAGTTATGATTTAATAAAAAATAATTAAAATAAAATAAAATGGAGAACAGACTCTAATTGGCCCAATGTAAAAAACTATACTACCATTAACAAAATAAAAACGACTGTATTTGTTCATGAATCCTGAGGGGTAAGTAAGAACCACTGGTCATTTAAAGAGCCTTATATTGAATTCAGGATTAGCACTAGACCAAGAGGAAACAGTGCTTTGTCAATAAAACTTAAAAACTATACTAAAATGTTTCCAAACAAATAATCACAATCAAATCTATACCATCAGTTCTAATTACTTTTTCTGTTGCTTTTTCAATGTCTGTGAGTTTATTATTTAAAGGATCAGGCTCCGTGCCTATAGTTCAGTGAGTAGGGTGCCTACATACACCAAGGCTGGCAGGTTCGAACCCAGCCTGGGCTTCCTAAACAACAATGACAACTGCAACCAAAAGATAGCTGGGCATTGTGATGGGCACCTATAGTCCCAGCTACTTGGGAGGCTGAGGCAAGAGAATTGCTTAAGCCCAAGAGTTTAAGGTTGCTGTGAGCTGTGATGCCATGACACTGTAGAGGAGGGCAACATGGCAAGACTGTCTCAAAAAAATATATACACATCAATAGATAGAAGCACTTGGTTCACAATCTTTTCCATCAAGTGCTCTAATTTATAGAACTTTCAGGAGACATGAAAGAGAAACATAAATCACCTGCTGAAGAGGAGAAAGTTTCAAAATGCTGTTTTATCCTTCAGAAGTGAGACTAACTAAAAAACCCAAACAAACCAAATCAACATTAACAAACAAATGCTACCAAAATGACTATTTATCATCTGTAATTTGTCAGAGAATAAGTCTTGTTCTTCACATGGCAGAGATTATAAAATGGACAGATAATAAAATCATCTTTTTAATCATTCTACCACCAGTTAGGGAAGCAAACCAGAATCAGAACAAAACTTGCACAGGACCTGTAAAAGAGACAAAGCCAGAGTCAGAAAAACAAAGTGAACAGAGAATGGGCTGGGTGGGTGTGGGAGTCCAAGGTGGGAGGATTGCCAGAGGCAAGGAGTTTGAGACCAGCCTGGGAAAATAGTGAGACATCTCCCACTACAAAAATTAAAGAAGAAAATAATTAGCTGGGTGTGGTAGCATCTGCCTGTGGTGCTAGCTGCTGAGGAGGCTGAGGCAGGATTGCTCGAACCCAGGAGTTTCAGGTTACAGTGAAATATGAATGTGCCACTTCCTCTAGCCTGGATGACAGAGCCTGTCTCTAATAAATAAATAAATACATAAATAAATAAATGAGAAAGATGGAAGGACAGAAGGAAAACAAGGAGAAGAAGAAAGGGAAGGAGGGATGGAAGAAGGAAGAAAGGAAAGAAGGAAGGGAAGGGAGGCAGGAAAGGAGGGAGGGAAATTAAAGGTTGAAGTCTGAGAGAGTTAAGAGTTGAAGTCTCTAGATCAAGAGTGTCCAAACTTTTTTTTTCACTTTGGAAAAAATTTACAAGTAACTCCCTCAATGTATGTATATGAGCATGTGTGTGTATATTAATTGATCTTTGAAATTTATTGCTTATTTTTGACTAGACAATGTTATGTTCCTAACGTACCCCACTGTTATCTAAGTTTTCAAATACTCTTTATTCTTTTCTTTTTTTTTAAGTGACAGGATTGAGTTTATTGATGAAAAGATTGATAAGCATGATAAGCAAAAGAAGGGGTACTTTTCCTTCTTGATGTCTCTAAATTTTTGCAAAACTCATGACCTTGCATGTTCCACATTGTCCCTTTGAAATTGTTGGCTTTCTGTTAATTTTACATTGAAAAATTCATGTATTTGTGTCTACAACTGATTTAACATCTATTGTTCACTGTAAACCATAAAGGGAAAAAAAGAATTGAGCAAAGAATGATAAATTTAAATGCAATTTCTTATAATGTCTTTCTGTGCTCTGTGGATAACCTTGCACTCTTCTTAGGACTGCTACTCCAAATTGACCTCCATGGGGGGATTTCCATGACATTTTATTGTCACCCAAGTGTACAATGTTGCATGCAGATGCTGGTACTTCCCTGGGATTTTTCATATACCTCACTTCAGAGTTAATGTCACCCTGGTCCCACTCTGCTGTAGCTACCACACTTACTATGACGTTTGTTGGGTTGGCTGGGAGTGACATGAAAGAAACAAGGAAGTGTGTATGTACTCTGGGAATATGGGCTTGGGCAGAAAGCCAGGAAACAAAGGTTCATATTTAAAAAGTCTTGATTTCCCTTTCACAACATCATTGAAGGCCACCCAGCAGGTGAAGCCATGAGTGGCTATAACTAGAAGCTTGTGGTTATAGAGCCTGCCTAGGTTCCATGTTGGCTCTGGAGATGTCTGAAGACTCTGCAGTTCCCTGGACTCTGCTCACTAGGCCACTGCTTTTCTGCTTCATCACTGGGGAGCAGAGAGCAACACACTGATCTCACCCGAACAATCACAATCAACTCCCCCAACTCAAGGTCTAGTTAACATTTTCTTGCCTGTGATATATTTGGTATTTCCAATCTTTCATTTATGTCTCCCTTTCTTACTGTAGTCAGAAATGTCAGGGTCCTGGGCAGGACAATCTTAGATCATTTTACATCAGATGTTCATTATTAGACTTTGATGGTTCGTCTATCTTTTAAATCATTTCCACATGGCTTTTCACTTAGTAACACAGATGAATTCATTAACAATAGTATGCAAAATTTCCCTCTATCTTCATAGAAGAGTAAGTAAGAGGACTGTAAAGCAAGAGGTTCAGTTGGATCAGTTGTTGGGAAAATGTAAGAAACTCACTTGAAATGATTTTCAAAAATTCATAATTTCTATTCTTTCACCTGCTTTCTTTTATCTCCCCACCCAGCTCTAATAACTTATCAGGGTATTTTAGAGCTTGGGAATGTATATTTTGCCAGTTTTTCTTAAGATAATTCTAGTAGTCCTTTCTTTAAATCCTGAAGTTAGGCCACGAAAGTTTTCATTTTTATTTCTGTTTTTTTTTTTAAATTGTGTTAAGACCTTTATATTCTGCAATCAATAAGTTTCACCTACACCCTTCTAAGATGCACCATAGGTAAGATTCCACCGATTACCCTCCTGCCACCCATCCTCCTCCCTTGCCCTTTTCCCCATATTCTTGTGCTGCTATAATTGGGTTTTAGCCTTCATGTGAAAGCTATATATTAGCTTCACAGTAGGGCTGAGTACATTGGATACTTTTACTTCCATTCTTGAGATACTTTGCTAAGAAGAATATGTTCCAGCTCCATCCATGTAAACATGTAAGAGGTAGAGTCTCCATATTTCTTTAAGGCTGCATAGTATTCCATGGTGTAAATATACCACAATTTATTAATCCATTTGAGGGTCGATGGGCACTTGGGCTTCTTCCATGACTTAGCAATTATGAATTGGGCTGAAATAAACATTCTGGTACAAACATCTTTGTTATAATGTGATTTTTGATCTTCTGGATATATACCTAGTGGAGGAACTATAGGATCGAATGGTAGGTCTCTTCCTAGATCTCTAAGTATTCTCCAAACATCCTTCCAAAAGGAGCGTATTAGTTTGCATTCCCACCAGCAATGTAGAAGTGTTCCCTTTTCTCCACATCTACACCAACATCTCTGGTTTTGGGATTTTGAGATGTGGACTAATCTTACTGGGGTTAGATGATGTCTCAAAGTGGTTTTGATTTGCATTTCTCTGATGAGTAAGGATGATGAGCATTTTTTCATGAGTGTGTAGGCCGTGTGTCTGTCTTCTTTAGAGAAGTTTCTCTTCAAGTCCTTTGCTTTATTTCTGTTTTTAATTAAAACATTTTTATTCTATATTTTATTCCATTTTATGGTGGTAAGAACAGTTAACACGAGATCTACCTTCTTGATGGATTTTTTCAGTCTACGCTGTGATGTGAAATTGTTAACTATAGGTGCAATGATGTACAGCAAATCTCTAGAATTTGTTGGTCTTATATAACTGAAACTTTACATGTTTTGCTATTTGAGTAGCAACACCTCATTTCCCCTATGCAATCATATCTTCAGGATTTGCTATCTTTTAAATGCTGAATAATATTCTCCTGTATGTAATGTATATGTCACATTCTTTTTAATCCTCACTGTCAATATACATTTAGGTTGTTTCCACATCTTGGCTATTCTAATAGAACTGCAGTGAACATGAGTGCGAGTATCTGTTTGACATCTTTACTTCCAATCTGTTGGGTAAACATCCAGAAGTGGGATTGTTGGATCATATATTAGGTAGTTCTATTTTTTACTTTTTTGTTATTTTTTAGAGACAGAGTCTCACTCTGTCACCTTGGGTAGAGTGCAGTGGTGTCACAGCTCACAGCAACCTCAGACTCCTGGATTCAAGCAATCCTGTTACCTCTCAGCCTCCCAAATAGCTGGGACTACAGTCATATACCACAATACCCAGCTAATTTCTCTATTTTTAGTAGAGACAGGGTTTTGCTCTTGTTCAGGCCGGTCTGGAACCTGTGGGCTCAGGTAATCCACTCACCTCGGCCTCCCAGAGCACTAGCATTAAAGGCAGGAGCCACTGTGCCTAGTCTCTATTTTTAATCTTTTGAAAACCTCTGTACCATTTTCCATAGAAGCTGCAGAATTTGAAAAGATTCTCTTTTGTTTTATTTGCTTACTTGTGGCAAAAGTGAGAAGATACTGAGGATTATTTTTTAAGAGAGAAGGCACCATATGGAGACTTTTTCAGGTACCATAAAGTTGTGGATTTTTTATTCTTTGCAAGAGGAATAGAAAATCAGCTGGCTTGAATAGTTGGGGCTTTGATGTGGCAGAAGATCACTATCAGTTTCTTGGGGACATTACTCAGATATGAACCTAAGAAGTTATTAGAATAGTTATTTCTGAATGCTTTTCTGTAAATCACTTAAGAAGCCACGGACATGTGACCTATTGATTGCTCTTGAATCATTGTATGGGATGTCACTATATTGATTATTATTGGTAATGAACCAAGGCCTGTGTTAGAACACATTAAAGTAGCCCTTGCATTTCAGACGAGTTACTTATCTTCTCTCTCTAATAATCTTCAGATTCCTTGTCTGTAAAATAAATGTGTTGGACTAAAGTGTAGCTTCCAAGTGATGTTATACTAGCTGGACTCTACTTTGAAAGAGGCAAAAGAGGCAGAAGATGCCAAACAGGAAAAAGGGGACTCTGTTTTGGTTGAAGAAGGCTACTGGGCTCCCCTGTCTTTAAAGTTGGCTCTTGAGGCTCCTTCTGAAAAAAAGCTTTCTTCATGCCATTCTAATATAACTAGTTTGTGGATCACCGTGCAAGAGTCATTGCTTTTGGTGTCTGTCAAGCTCTAAAATTCAATTTATGTATTATACTCATATATGAGTTACATGATAAGTTTAATTTAGGATGGAAATTACACCCCTTACTTCTATTCATTAAGGGAAGATCTTTCTTGAGGAAGAGGTATTTTTACTCTTAGTTTGATGCCTTAATCTGGGTGCCACCTTTTTCAATATTCACTTTATAATTTTCTCCTTTCTTTCCTGCGCATCTCCTAATTTTCACTGGCTTCCTTCCCATGCTCAGACATCTTTCCCCTCACTGTCTTTCCATTTTCTCTCTATCACACACATACTCCAAAGCAATCAGATATAACAGCTTCTCTACTGGCACTTCATTCTCTTCTAATTTCTACCCTAGAGCAAAAATAATGTGCATTTTGTCTCTATTTCCTCACTGTTCATTCTTCAATCTATTGCAATTTGGCTTTCATTATCACCTGCACACTGAAAGCTCCTTTACTAACTGTACCTCTTAATTGTCAAATCTAGTGAACATTTACAGTTTTTCTTGTACTTAACACTTGTGGTCCTTCAACTCTTTTGCCTCACATTTTTTACTGTTTAAGTCTGCATTCTAGTGATTTCTTTTACTGGTTTCTTTTGTGGACTCTTTTTTTCTCCTCTGTTTGCTTTTAATATGTGCTGTTTCCCTATGTCCGTGGCATTTTTTTCTTTTTAAATAACTTTTTTTTTTTTTTGGCCTGGATAATTTTACCCATGTCCAAGGCTTTATCTGCCACTTTTCTGAAAATCTGTGCCTCTAGCTCAAGCTACTCTCTGGAATACAAGACCCATTGATCCAAGGTTAGTGTCCCCAAAGGCACGTCAAACTCAAAATATGCATAGTTGAATCTGTCAATTGCTTCTTTGCTCTAAGACATTTCCTTATTGCTTTTTCTGTAATAATGGAGCTGGATCCTGTGAACATGTTGTCTTTGTCAGTGGGCAGGATGTTCAGGTTTTAGCAAAGCATGTTGAAGGGCACTACAAGAGGAAGGATTGTTTCTCACTGGTACATGGGTTCTCGAGATGGGCTCCAGTGACACGTGACACTTCTCCATGCGCGGCTTTCCTTGGCATTCCAAAGGTAGCCTTCCAGTGAATTCAGGAACATGGTGCCTCCCACTTAGCGGAAGCCTAATGAGTTCTGCTGTGCGGCATCTCAGCAAAATGCTTTATCATAACTGGGTCAGGCTGCCCCTCTCTACCAAGGTCTGGAAATCAACTTTGGTCGGAGATAGGGGCTCTTCCATATTTGAGTTGTCCTAGAGGTAGTGTCTTCTACCTATATATGCCATTTCCGTAGTCCCCCAAGTTTCCTTTTCCTTTAATAGGTTATCTCCTATTTTAGTTAATAAGTCTATGTGTTAAACTTTCTCTGTTTAAAATACTGTGTGATTTGTGTCTCCCCAGTAGGCCTGGACTCATACATGTATCTCCTTTCAGCATTCCTCATCACAGAGATGATCACTACCAGAACTCCTTATCACTCCTAATAGCTAATCAATCAATAGCTCCTACTTATGTATGTACTCCATTACAGTGTTTTTAACCTTTTTAAAATCTCATTGTACTCTTGAACCTAGTTAAACTTCTGTTAACTCAAATTATGTTTATCAAGTAAAAAGAGTATAAAAAAGAATATACTTAAATATTCCTTGAATATCTCTGAAAATAATTTAATCAACGATCTTTAAAAATATTTGTGGCACATCTAAGATTCTCTCATGGCCCACCAGTTGAAAATCACCACTCTATTGCCTACATTTTTTATGCCTCTTCCCCGCTTTATTCTTACTTTCTTTCCCCTTGTTTATATCCATATTATCTTTTACTTGGTAGACTCCTATCACTGCATCACAGCTATTTCTGAATAGTATAATACTCATTTAGTATCTCTTTTATATTTATTTTACAAATGGTTATTTATTTCTCAAGAGCACATTTTATGTTAGATGAAAATGATGTCACTTTTATTTTATTACCTTGACCCCTTCGGGTATGCATCTAAATTGTTATTGTAAGACTTGCCTATGACTGGTAAGTTCAGCTGTTTAGAGCTGTGATAGAGAAGTCTTGAGTTCATAGCTATGAGAACTAATTGACTTTGCTAGCTGGCACTATTGAACTGTGGTTAAGAGTAAGAACTTTGAAGCTAGCCTTCCTGGTTTTGAATCCTGACTCTGATACTTACCAGCTATATAATCACAAATAACATTTAACTTCTTCGTGCTTCAGTTTCTTCTATAAAATGGAGATGACACTTAATTCATGAAGTTGTAATGATGATTACATGAATATCAATACTTTTAAAAGTCTTAGAACCTTTCTTGACACTGAATAAATATGATTCATTATGTTGTTATTGCAATTATTAAATAACCAGAAAATATCTTTTTTTCCCAAAAATATACTTCCTGCTGTTCTTATTTGTTTTTCAATATTCTATGATGATGATAATATAGAATTCAACCATTCATAACTTTAGCCTTAAATGCTATTTTTCTATTATCTTGGCAAATGGCCTGTAAACCCCTGCCTCAACAGTGGGGAGGTGGGGAACAAGTGAGAGTGTGTGGATAAATTACTATGAATTGGTCACAATTACTACAAACCAACTCAACACACAAGGACGGTTATGTGTACAGTTCTTGAATATAAAGGACTTTTTTTTTCTCAGAAAAAGTTGATTGACTTATCTGTCAACTCCCCCCTGGCCCCAAGTCTTTGGGTAGTATACTTCTTTAATATACGTGATGTTTTCATTTTCTGATTTAGAGGACGCTTGTATTGTACATTTCATCATTAACAGTCCTTCTCTCAGCAAAAGCTTGTATGTTACTAGAAATACTTCTGGGCAATTAAGGAAAAAGGCTGCATGAATTCATCCACTTGACAGGGGCTTTATTAATGTTTTTGAAAAGTTAGTTAAAGCCATAATTATTTAATTACTTGGTATTTGTCAAAAAATTGCTGATTAGCCTTCTAGCAATTCCAGATACTTTAATGACTGACAACAAAGCAAGCAGAAAACCAGCACAGCATCTGTCCACACAATTACTTATTTGAGACAGGCCATTTCAACCAGCTCTCATAAGCCATTCTAGCTTTGGAAAGATTCTATATAGAAAGTTAAACAACAACAACAACAAAGTCCCATAGTCCCAAACAAAAACCCAAAACCCACTCCCTCCAAAAAAACCTTATAATATTGTCAAGGACAACTGGACTGGAAAAATATTTTCTTGGTAAAGAAAGAGAGTAGGCAAAGACATTATCTGTGCCCTTTAATGTATTTAATAACCATATATGGTTAAAATGTGTACTTTATTATGTTCTATAATATTAAAATATTTGACATTATGGGATTTGTTTTTCTTTGTATACTTTAAATCATCTATAAATGGTAGGCCTCTTGAAGACTGAAGGAATAGTGTGACTCAAACATGTTATATTTTTATATGGAACATTGTGGGCCCTGATTTGTCAATGAATGGCAAATCCAAAGCAGGTTATTAAAAAGGTATCACCGTTTTTCATAATTTACTTAGTAAATAGATTTTTTTTTTCTCCTGGGATAGTAATTATTTTTTTAGTAATTGTTACAAAAATCCTACTTTCTGACCTCTGGTTAGTGTATTTTTTTCCTCTTACAATAGGAACTGTGTTTATGTGATGTGATATGTGTGTGTGCTTATATAGGAATGGGTCTCACAATTTCATGTTATTGAGGAATATCCAGGGAGCTTGTTAAAAATTAACCTCAGAGAGCTGGGTTAGAATCTACAGATAATTCTGATGGAGTGGACCACACTTTCAGATAAACAAGATAATTTCAAATGAAAGAGAAAAGGGATCATCTGACTATGTTGTGGAAATACTGGTTGGTGCTCAGTATAGAAAGATGCCCTGGGGATAAAGTTGAGTTGTGCTTAACTTTTGTAGTACTAATAGGAAAATAAGGCCCAGCCAGCCTCCTGTAGAGTTATTTAGTGAAAACAGAAGAACTGCAGGGGCTTTCTCCTAGAATTTTTTTTTTCTTTTTTGAGATAGAGTCTTACATTGTTGCCCTGGGTAGAGTGCTATGGCATCACAGCTCACAGCAACATCAAACTCTTGGGTTCAAATGATCCTCTTGCCTCAGCCTTCCAAGTAGCTGGAACTACAGGAATTAGACAAAACACCTGTCTAATTTTTCTATTTTTAGTAGAGATAGGGTCTTGCTCTTGCTCAGTCTGGTCTTGAACTCCTGAGCTCAAGCAATCCTCCCACCTCAACCTCCCAGAGTGCTAGAATTACAAGTCTGAGCCACCGCATCTGACTCCTAGGATTGATTGTTAAACAATGCTCTTCAGCAATATTCTTACCTTTTCTTGGTAGAGATTGTGATTAATTTAAAATTTAGGCATTTTATGCATGTAATTTAGGCATTTTATGCTGCCTGTGTTGAAATTGAATACAATTACCATAGGTTGACTAATGGTTTTACTTGATTTTGTGACCTGTATGTTGAATTAATGCAATGTTATGCAAATTTATGCAAAATAATTCTTTGAGCCAAGAATACCATTCTCCTTTTAAGAAGAGTTAAAAGAATAAATGGAATCAAGTTCAAGAGAATGAATATCAGGGAAGCAGATGAGTGTCCCATCTGCTCTCCTTCTGGGGAGCTCCTCTCAGGATTCTGCTTAGAGCTATCTGAGGGGCAACTTGCAAATTCAAAGTGTTCCTCAGAGGGCTTGCAGACTTGAGGAATGACGATTTTTCTATTGGCTGTTGATCAACACCTTGATGTTTTGAACTTACTCTAAAAATTAAAGACAAGAACAAAAAGAATTAATGAGCAAGATTTCATAGTCTGGTGAACAACTTCCCAGAAAAGTTTATATTTCCATTCTTGTGTTTTGGAAAAAGACATTTAAGAAGGGATTGATCTTCTATTTTTTTATTTATTTACTCTTAAATATTTTGTATTTATACTTTTTATTTGGAAAAAAAATCATTTGAATTTTAGCCTCTTCATTTCAAGAAATGCAAATTTCAGATTTAATCTCATGCTTCCTAAATTAAGATATGTCAACTTGACGGAAGACTAGCCCTCAGTAGATGAACTTATTCCCCACTATAATATCAGAGTCAGAGAGAGCACCATTTACATACAGTGTTTGTGTCCACTTGTTAGTCAACTGTTAAGAATTTACTGGACATCTATCATAGCTACAATTCTATGACCATCACAAAGATATAAGCATTTGTTCTTCCCAACTAATCTACATTAAGTTTGGACAGAAATGTCAGGAAATATAAAAGCAAATAATTCACTAAAGAAATTTCCAGACATCAAATGGATAATTTTGTAATTATCACTGCTGTTCACACAAGGAGGCAGGGCAAGCTCTGGGGTATCCGGGGATGCACAACAGAGCAGCAGACAACTCGGGCATCACCTTGAGGGATGAATTGGAATTATATCTGTAGAAAGAAATTTGTGGGGAAAACAGGGAATAGAAGAAGACATTCCAGATGGGCAAAACTATATGAAAATAAGACTGAAATGTCAGTAAGTTGACTCCAAAAAATCAGAGATGAACAATTAAGAGGAGAATAAAGTAGATTCAGACCAAGGATAACTATGATTAGTATGTGAGTGGGTTTGAAATGTATTCTATAATGTGAAGATGTTAAGATTGCTTTTTTAAACTGTGAAGTGATTTGAATATATTGGCAATTTAGTTCTAAGAAGAAGAGGAAGTTGGATATTAATCTGGAAACCAGGTAGAGGTTGCATTGACCATCACCATTGGACCTAGTTACTCCTCAACTATGTTTCCACCTATCTATCATATATCATATTGTATCATATATCATATCATGTCTTTCATCATAAAACATCTCCTTTATCATATAATAAATATTTAGAGTGCTTGCTATTTTCTAGGAACTCTACTAGGTACTTTTTTTTTTTTTTTTTTTGAGACAGAGCCTCAAGCTGTCACCCTGGGTAGAGTGCTGTGGCATCACAGCTCACAGCAAGTTCCAACTCCTGGGCTCAAGCGATTCTCCTGCCTCTGCCTCCTAAGTAGCTGGGACTATAGGCGCCCACCACAATGCCCAGCTATTTTTTTTTTTTGGTTGCAGC
This sequence comes from Arctocebus calabarensis, assembly GCA_963573935.1. Lineage (NCBI taxonomy): Eukaryota > Metazoa > Chordata > Mammalia > Primates > Lorisidae > Arctocebus > Arctocebus calabarensis. The sequence continues at coordinate 29,958 of CAUYON010082816.1, forward strand.
CGTCATTGTTGTTTGGTGGGCCCAGGCTGGATTCCAACCCGCCAGCTCAGGTCTACATGGCTGGTGCCTTAGCCACTCGAGCCACAAGTGCTGAGCCGTCTTCTAGGTAATTTTTTTACAGTGGTGAAAAAGATAGTCTCACACCTAATTCAGCCTATGTTCTAAGGAGGGAGACCAACCAGAATAAAATAAAACCACTGCACAGGATACAGCATACACTCAGCGATATGTTATAAAGAAAACACAGAAGATTTGAGGCTAGAGAATGACAGTTTGGAAAATGAAAATTTAGAGAAGAGTGGTCTGGGAAGGTCTCTCTGAGGAGATCATGCTTGGTGTACACCTACGGAGGTGGGAGGAAGACATGAGAAGAGCTGGAGGCTGGGTATTTCAGACTTTAGATTTCATTCTTTGTGGGATGAGAAACAGCAGTAGGTTTTATTTTTTTTTTAAGAAGAAGAGTGACATAAATTGATTTAGATGCAGACATGAGTCTTGGTGTGGGTCCTCTTGCTAATTTCCAGACATCTGCTAGTTGCAGATGCCCCTTCTTGCTGTATCCTCGGGTGGAGAGATAGGGGAAGACGAGGGAGAGAGAGAGTGAGGAAGAAGTGGGGAAGCTGGGAGAAGGGAGAGAGAGGCTGAGCTCAACTCTCGTCTCTCTTCTTCTTTTTATAAGAGTATTAAAAATCCCCTGGCAACTTCATCCATTGCCTCACTCCCTTGGCTAACCTCAGGGTCTCATATAAACCTAATTATTTCCCAGAGGTCCTACTTCCTATTTCTATCACAAAGTCCAAATTTAGGGCTTTACTATCTGAATTGAGTAGGGAGACATAAACATTTGCTCTATAAAACCTATAGTGAGAAGGTGGTGATGCTGTTATTACTCAAAATACAGTGGCTTTTAGCATCCTGCTTATATTAAAACAAAATAAATCTTCTTGACTCTGTCTGTAGTCCCCTCATGCTATTTATTTAATGCTGGTTATATTGATGTGGCTAGATAAGTGAGAAAAATGTGTAATTAGAGGAGAAGGCTGATGACAGAGCCTTGAGGTACCAAGGTCAGAAGTGGAAGAGGAAGTAGCAGAAGGGGCCAGGGGAGGTAAAAAAAAGAGACCAGCAGAGTTTGGGTTCCTTAAAGACCCATGGGAATATGATTTGAGGAGGGACGTTTTTAGCTTTTTTTTTTTTTTTTTTTTTTTAGGTTGAATAAGATGAGAATTAAGAATCAGTCATTTATTTGTAAAATGGAGATAGGTGGAGTCCTTGACAAAAGCAGTTTCAGTAGAGTAGTGGAGATGAAATCTGATTAAAGTGGATTAATAAGAGAGTAAGAGGAGAGAAAGTAGAGAGAACTTAAGTAAGTGATATGTTCAAGGAGTTTTGTTCTAATAAAAATACAAAAATGGTATAGCAGCTAGAGCAGAGCATGGGGAAAAGGAGAATAATGGTAAAGGGACATATTGCAGCATCGTTGAGTTGAGATGGGAAGGAGAGAGAGGAAGGGAAACTTGATGTAGAAGGATGTGCAGGGGGATCGTTTCCCAAGCTACTGTTTTAACTAATGTAGGCAGGAGAGAGGATGGGAGAGGATACCTGTGGTCTTGGGGCCACACAGGTGGCCTTTTGACTTGACTGCATCCATATTTTACAGTACAAATACATTTATTTATTTAACACATGGTATCATTCTGTTGCCCAGGTGCCATGGCATCAGCCTAGCTCACAGCAACCTTAAACTCCTGGGCTTTAGCCACCCTCCGGCCTCAATTCCTAAGTAGCTGGGACTACAGACATTCACCAAAACACCTGGTACCTTTTCTATTTTTAGTAGAGACAGGGTCTTTCTCTTGCTCAGGCTGGTCTTGAACTCCTGAGCTCAAGCAATCCTCCCTCCTTCGCCTCCTAGAGTGCTAGGATTACAGGTGTGAGCCTAGAACAAATCCTCTTACTAAAGAGATTTGTTTTGTGAAATTTAGATTGTGTCCAAGGGCCCACCTGGGGATCTGTAAGGGTGCATATGGCCTTGAGGTTGCACGTTGTTCAGTTCTTTGATCTCTATTATTTTCTCACTGAAACAAGGAAGGTGATCAGAAAGAGCTGTTGAATAGCTTTTTCTTTATGTTGAATATTTGAAGAGAAAGAAGGTGTGAAATAGGTTGTTGAGGGGAAGAGCAAACTATTTAGAAAAGTATAATTGTATTGTTGAGATTTATAGTCAAAATTTAAAGTGAGGGAGTCTGCGTGAGTGTGATGCAGTGTGTTTGTGTCATTTTCCTGTGACCACACTGTTTTGCTCTGCTTTAGGCACGGACCAGGAGCAGTGAAGTTACCCAGGGCTGGGGTTTTGTTATGGGACTGTGGCACAGGAAGAAAGAAAGAAAAGATTGGAGGATGTTTGTGAAGAGTGATTATAATGATGGCTCACAGCCTCTAAACTGGATCAATAGGAGAGAAGGAGTGTAGGAATGGGGTGATGGACAGGAAATAAAGAGTGAGACCCCTGACTCGAAGTCCATGTGCGGCTCGCATCCTGGCAACTTCATCCATTGCCTCACTCCCTTGGCTAATCTCGTATCTCTCAGTCACCGGCTGTAACACTGCGGTCACCTGAAACTCTGCTACCCCTGGGATAGACCAGGCCCCCAGACACATGCTCTCGTGTTTTTGCATATGCTTTTCTCTCCATTCAAAACACTTCCTTTCTTATCTGTTCTTTCTTGACTTCTAACTATCACTTCCTCCGTGGTAGACCTCTAACAATGATCTAGCATCCTGAAGTTGTTTTTTATTTACTTTAGTCAGTTTCCCTAATTAATATGTGAATCTTATGAGAGCAGGGACTGAGTATCACTCATGTTTGTATTTCTGGCACAGGGCTTGGTCTGCGCTAAATAAGTGGCCTGTGTTCCTAGGTTTCTGGCATAGATGAATATTTAAGGAGAATTGCCATAAAGACAACATATGAGGAACCTCCTTTCATAGAATATTTTATTTCTGCTCTTATCACCAGTGAGAAAGGCACACACGCTCTTTCTTTCAGAGTAAAATTATTTTAGTAGTACTTTCATATAGTTTCCTTCTGTATTTATTTCCTGGTTCTTACATCAGCGGCATCATTTATAAAGAGTAATATGTGAAGTAGGAATGAGGGGCTTCATTTGGTTAGATCCATCGTGACTCTGTAGACAGAGCAGAAAGAAACGTCTCAATAAAATCTACTTCATTCTTCATAGGTAAATAGATGAGTCAGTAAGAGCATGTGATATAATTGTAAAGTCATAGGTTAAATTTCCTGAGAAGTTTCTTTGCTTTCCTACTTATCCTTCTGAATTTGTTCATAATGATGAAGAAATGTGAAGGGGTTATTTTAACTGGGCCAGCTCTTCTGGAAGTAGCCCTCACAGTCCGAGCTCTGGTAACTTGAATTTCTCTCCTAAAGGAGAACAATTTTCATTATTCAATTAACAAATGGAAAGCCTTTAAAGATAAGTGTAAGAGAGTCTCCTAATCATTCACCTTCTAATGCTGCAAATCTGAAGAGGAAAGGATCCTGAGAGTATTTTTGCCAATCTGGGGTTACGGAACACAAAATGATTGCATAGAGCATTCACTTAGCAACTTTGATTAATTCATAATAATCTCTGCATCTTTAGAAATAGTAAACTGAGCCAGAGAGATGATCAGGCAAACATTTTGTGGCATAAAGAAGGAAAATAAGAGATAAATAGTTAAATGTTACATATAATCATGTTTATAATGAAACTACAAGTCAAAGTTCACTAGTGCAAGTACAGTTGTCTATTTTAAATTGCACATGAACTTTATGGACCCCCTATATTTTTATGACACTGTCTGCCTATAGGAAAAAAAATTCTGAGCACTAGCTCAGGATTCTTTCTTAAGCATGATTACAGTGCAAAATAAAATTGCAGTATAACCAGTTAATTTTGGCAATTCCATAGGGTTTATTGTCATACTTATAAAATAGAAACATAGAATTCTAACAGGTACTAGTATTATTTTGTCACATAATGACAATTGAACAAAACCATAAATATTTCATTTTGTTCCTAGCTAACATTGGTGTCATCAAAATAAAAAGGAAAATATCAGTGTTGTTAATAAAAATGTTGTATACTAGACAATTATACTTCCATGGAATAGAGATATATTTCATTCAAGGATGGAGAGATTTAATTATTATTACTGCTACTATTATTATTGAAATGAACCAGATGAGATCTTTCTTGAAATGTAGACATATTAATTGAAAATTATTACTAACTAATTTATACTCCCTACTATATCAAGAAAAATCTTGGCCACTCTTGGAAGGCTTAAAAATTTAGAAAATGGCTATATTTGTAAGGATGAAACTTACCAATCTACTACTAAAATTTATTTACATAATATGTGTATATGCCTTCTTACATCATATGTGTATATCCTTCAGATTTAAGATATATATATGTATATATGTACACAAATATATAATTGCTTAACTGTAATGCATTTAGCAGGAAATCTATGACTTAATAATTGCTATAAATTCATTACCAAAGCCTTTCCCTTTCACATACCAAGAGAAAATATAATTACTAATGTATATTAGTATAAACATACTATGGATCTTTACTACTTAATCTACTACTAAAATTTATTAAAGTAGATTTATACATATATATATATATATTTTGCAGTTTTGACCAGGGCTGGGTTTGAATCTGTGCCCCCTCTCCCCGTATGGGACTGGCACCTTATTCCTTGAGCCATAGGTGCCTCCTAAAGTAAATAATATTTTAATGAAAGCAGAGAGTGTTTTTATTACAACATATGTAAGGAATCTTTAAATGTACTAAAATTTCTCTTACGATGCACAGCCATGAAATTTCAATCATGAAAGCATTACAAACATTGATGGTTAGAACTGAAGTATATTTTATTTTTTAGAATTCACATGAATAGTTTAGAATTGCTAGCATAGCACATTAAATGTTATTATACTGATTATTTATCACATGGCTAATTATGCCTAATGCAAAGTGAGAGTTTACTGCAAATGATTATAATTGGATGTATTTGGCTGCAGTTAGAATTTGTAATGGTGCAAAGTTTATATTTTCTCTTGCTATGTGAAAGGGAAAGGCTTTGAATTTACAGCAATTATTAAGTCATAGATTTCCTGCTAAATGCATTACAGTTAAGCATTATATATGTGTGTGTGTATATATATATATATATATATATATCTTAATTCTGAAGGCATATACACATATATATCTGTAAAACATAACCAAAGACACATTAATTTGCTAGAACAAATTTGTTTTGTTTTGCTATCTTGTTTTGTTATCATTGTTTGGAAGGCTATTTGAGATCACTGAATTGAAAAGTGTGGGTAGACGTCTCTACACAGAGGGTACTCCCCTAAATGTATAAACATTTTAAGAAAAAAAAAGAACTGTTTTAAAATTGTATTATTCGATTCACATTTGACTACAGCAATTACAAGACATGCTCAAACATGACTATATTCAGCTTTTGTTACTAGTCTTCCCATTGTAATATAGTTTTTCTTTTCTTAAAATGTGTATATGTTTTTTATTTTGGGGGGATGTTCTGTACAATATGTTTAAAATTGTAAGATCTGTTGAAATTATTAATAGATTAATACCAAACTTGGTGAAGTATTTTCATTAGTCTGGGCATCTTTGCAAGCAGAGTCTAAGTAAGCCTATTAGCTAGGAAGAGATACAGAATAATGCATGTAAAACTTCCTTGCACAGCACAATAAATGTTCTCCGTAAGGGTGTCAGCACGTCCCTTGTCCTTAAGCTTTTCTGTGGTCAATAATAATAAGTTCTTTCAATATGAAGTTTCTCAGGTTGGCAACTGTGACTGTCTAATCCTATTTTACTTTTATCCTCTTATGTGCAGGGAGCAAATTTACCTCGAAAGTCACATCACAAAGGGCCTCTGGCATTTTTATAGTTGAACTATTATTTAAATTGTAAATTATTATTTCACACATTTAGATAATAAATATATTTTATATTTTTAAATATTGTCCCGGGATTTTCTTCTCCATCCCATTTAGTATTTTGATAGGTGACGTGGATGAAGGAAAGTGATGACTGAAAGCTGGGAGGAAGAGCTAATATTTAAAAAGGCAAAATAAGAACATCTTACCAGGCAGAAATCACTTCTTGAGAAGTGTAAATTCCATGAATTAGTTTAAAATTCATTGGCATACAGTGGAAAAGTCTTAACTTTGCTGCAAAGTGTCAAAAATGCCTTGGATTTTAGTGAGCCATGAGCTTAAGACCAGCCAAATAGTGCAAAAAAAGTTTTAAAACTAAAAGAACTGCGTTCAGGTCAACAATGGTTATATGAAAGTCTTGGCTCTGTGGTGTGTGAGTCACATCTCCTGGCCTATGTTAAGATCTGGGTGCCACGGGGGCATTTGTAATTTGGAGTACGTCAGAGTGAAACGGGGTGACAGGTGATGGAAAGGCTCCCAGGGTGACTGAGTGTACCTGGGCAGGTGAGGAAGGGTTTGGCAAGACCCGTTGTCTGAGTGAGTGAGGGTCACGGCACATGCTCGGTAGAGAAGACTTCACAGAGACGCAACTGTATGCAAAAAATTGAAGCCTGTCATTCAAAAACGGAAATGAATTTATTTCCAGTATTCCAGATTACCTAGAGGTCGGAGTAATAGGAACATGCATATTATTTAGTAACAGAAACTTTTCCTAAATAAGAGTGAACCAACCTCAGGAGTGCTTACCTTCCAGGTAGGGAGTCCCTGGACATTAAAGTTTTAAAACAGGAGCTAAATGCTCAGATCTTTCAGGAACAACATGTATTATGTGGGGATTTGTTTCTTAAGATCTCCCAGTCCCTACCCTCTTTATGATTCTTAGGTTCTCTGAGCATTTTAAGGGACATATTTTGTTACTATGTTTAACCGCATGTAAAATCACTCTGAGGTTAATCAGTATTCTGTAACAGAAAAGAGAAACAGAACTGTGCATTTCTCAAGGCCAAAGAGCAGATAATAAATGGTGGAGATATTTTAACTGTCTAGTCCTGCGGTGATGCAGATTTCTCCTGGTGATTATTCACACTTGCCATGTTCTGACTTACAGAATTGAGTAGAAATTAATTACAAAATAGAAAAGAAAAGAAAACCCAAACCCATAAAAATCCATGAGAATGTTAATGATTTATTAGCACATGCACAAAGCTTGAATGTTAAATATGGCAAATTAATTGATCTGAGGTGAACTTCCCAGGGGGGGAAAATGCTTCTGCCTCTGTTCCCCTTCTTTCAGTTAACATCTGTCATGTAGTAGAGATGCCGGAGTAAAAGTGAGAGGTGCTGAGTCTGTACCCTTGACCATGCAAGAACTAAGCTACCTTAGGACCAAGAACAGAGGAGAAAGGGATGGAGCCAACATGGTGGGGACTAATGGGTTTTTTACCTTCTGATAAGGGGAAGTAAAGGGAATCTCTGTGGTCCTTGAACTTGGTGGCGGTAGTGGGGATGTTGGAATGAGGAAGAATCACCTTTGAAACCTGACAACAAGTGGAAAGAGAGAAGGAAGAAAAACCCTACGTACATCTAAGACATTGTCAGGAAAGGGTCACCTGCTGAAGAAATGACAGTAGGTAAAGTTTACTTGGCAACACTAGCCTGGAAAAATTTATGAGGGGCGGTATTGGCCGGTGGGGTTGGGACTAAGTTGTATGTGATGGTGTTTCTGGCCACTAACATCAAAATTAAAGAAAATGTGTGAGTCTTTGGCCTTTTCATAATCCTTGGGGAAGCAGAGAACTCTGAGGGAAGGAGCAGAATCAGGGGTGTCCTGCAGTGGCTGGTTTATAAACTGCTTCCCATTAGCTCTGTGTGTGTGTGTATGTTTAGAGACACGTTTTCACCCTTTAGGACAATTGCTGAAAGAGTACCTATAACGAAAACAAACATAATAAAAGTAATAGAGTAAATGCTCTCTCTAAATCTGTCCTTTAGGAAGTGCCCCATCAACGCTAGCGTCCAGGCACCTCCATAAACATTTCTTCATTCCTCATTGCAAGCCTATTTAGCATCCCTTCTGCCACTCTCTGATTTAGGCTGCGTCATCTCCGGACTGGCACCCTGCCATGACATTCTAATTTGACCCTCCTTACCTTGTTCCCTACCCTGCAGCCAAAGTGATCTTATTATTAAAGCAAAACAGATCATATCGTTCTCATACTCCACGTGCCGCTGTGGCTTCTCTTTTTTCTCTGTGGGTAAAGTCTAAAGTCATTGCCATGGCCTGTGAGGCCTGACATGATCTGGTCTCTACTATCTCATTAGCACTATTCTCTTCTCTAGACTCTACCTACTGTAACATGGGGAATAATTGCTGTAGGAATAGCACCAATGAAACTCAGCTAGACCTTATGGAGAGATTTGGCAACAAGGAAGACTTTATTACAGCTGTGGAAATACGACATGAGAGAAAGATCACACACACACACACACACACTCACACAAATGATTTAAAGGAAGAGAAGGACCCAGAATTACAAGTACAACCAGGAAACATGGAATTTCTTCAGGATTTGGCTTTGCAGTAAGGCCCAGTTTGTCAGGATAAAAATTCAATGATGTCCCTATTCCAAGTATTATAGGATGGATTCCTTTTTGGTATTGGTGCTAGTCTACAGAGTAAAGTGCTGACCGGAGTTAAAGGCTGAAGTCCTTTATGAATTTTCATTAATGTTAAATTTATAACAACTATGCCTGCTTTATAATGGCCTTCAGATATATGACAGCAGACCCAGAAATTTATTCTTTATAGAGAGATGAACAAACCTCAACTGAAATTAGAAAAACAGTGTAGAAGTTGGTAGTCTCTCTTACAGGGTAAGTGAATGGATGTCTGTGTTAGTCAATCACTCATGTGAATTAATAGCTGCCATAACAGATTAATTTTGGTATCTCAGTGGCTTAATACAACAAGAATATATTTCTTGCTCATGTAAAGTCCAAACTGAGTGTTGGTAGATGGAATTCCATGTTCTGAGTCAGCCACTTATTCCATCTTATGGCTCTTTCACCCCTCCCCCCCCAAACCTCAGCGTCCTATCACTTCAGCCAGCAGATGTGGAAAGAACTATGGGGAAGTTACACCTGCTCTTTAACCAAGTCAGCCTAAATGTAACTCATGGTGGCTCATATTCCACTGGCAAGGATCAGTCACATGGCTTCACGTATACGCCAATTGGATAGCTGCTTTCTGGAAACAACTCAATACCTTGGAAGGAGAATACACATTCTTGGTAGAGAGCTAGTCATCTCTGCCACAAACAGAGAAAGAAAAATCATGTTTCATGCATTGCTTTCTACCCATTATCGTGTATTAGTTTTTTTTTTTCTACCCCTCAGCAGTTATCGCCAAGTTTAATTACATGTTTGTTAATTGCCTCTAAAAACAGTTGACCTCTCTCAGGCAAGAGAGGAGAGGCTGGTAGGAGTTCTCTTTACAGTAAAATTTGCTCTATATAGTTTTTATCTACTGGATAAATGTGGTTTCTTTTTCTCATTGTAGTGATGACAAGGTGGTGGGAGATAGCAAGATTCTTGTTTCTTTGAAATCTGTTTTGCTCTCCCACTCTGATCCATGCCCAGTGACTTATGGTGTTTTGTGTCAATCACATCATATTTGAGGGGATGGTGGAAATATTGTTCATGAGTGTGTATTTTTCAACATTATATAGTAGAAAGTAATGTTCAGTGTATAGTCTTAATTTCTCTTCTATGTTATATAAGATAGTAGGTTTTTTTTTTTTTTAATTTACTCAAGTATTGCCTAAAATATTCAAAGTTGAAGAACAGGAGTACACAGAGGAAAATTATCTGTTCTACAAAGTAAGAACCATCTGCTAGTGCAGGGGCAAGACCAGAGAAGATGAATGCAGTTTTCCTACAGGGAAGGTTACAAAGTAACCCCCTCTGGGTGGGTACTGAGCCTGTTAGCTAATCCTTTGACTGTTGTTCCATGTTGTACTACATACAATTAGGTAGATAAAAACTTTAAGAGAACTATCTCTTCCTTTACTTATGCCAGAAGGACAAGCTGAGACAGTAGGTGTTGCTTGTGGGTACGATTCAGCCACAGCCTGCGTGATTGAGTTAGTGAATGCTTTAAAGGTCTGTGCAAGTTGCCCTCCTTGTCGGTAGGTGGAGCTTGCCAGAAAGAACCAGATGCAGAGTTTGTTTTTGTTTTGCAATCTATGACAGCTCTAGTTCCCTAGGAGAAGCACTTGAATTATGCCATAGGTGGTGGGTAGGACCGGGAACTTCCAGGGGACCCCTTATTCACCACCACAGAAGAGGCAGGCAGAGGAGTAAGGCTGGTGGCCCTGGGCCAGGTCAGCTGCTGTCAGGTCCACAAGGGCAGTGAGGGAGCAGTTTTGGCAGGGGAGGGGAATGTGCTCCCAGGCTGCTGGGGAGAGCCACCGTGGGAGATGGTGGTGGTGAAGTGGCTCCACCAAGCCAGAAAAATCTGCCCGTGGGGGCAGAGCCCTCTAAGATTTACTCTCTGGCTGTCAGGAGCGGGTTTTGCTCTTTTTCCCTGCTCCTCCGCCCTCCAGTCTCCTTCTGGATCTGGCTTCAGGCCGGTGCTCAGTCTCTGAGCTCCCTGAAAGTGGCACTGTGGGGTTGCACTTTCCCTGTTCAGGGTCTCCCCCAGGCAGACAGCACAACTTTCCTGTGGGGAGCGGTGCTCCGAGAGTGGGACCAGCCCTGCACTTTCTTTCAACCCATGAGGGCTTCCTCACTTCCTGAGATCAGTTCATTAATCTCCCCTCTGGGCCCCCTAGCAATCTGATCTAGCCCTGGGTTTATGGGATCTGGTCTCTGGGGCTGTCCCCAGGTCTCCCTAGTTCAAACCCTGACCATGCCAGGGAGCAGCCTGCTGGTTGTGAGTTGCCTGTGGAGGGCGCTAGCAGGTTCCTAATCCGCTCCTTCGGAGTGTGCCCTGCTCTGCTGGAGCAGCTGGCTGAGCATCCCTGGGACAGGCAGCCCGTGGGGAGCGAATAGTCTGAGCACTCCTGGGTCTCCCAAAGGTCCTCTGTGAGGAAGTTGCAGTGTGGTGCATGCAGTAACAGAGCGGAAATAGATTCTTCTGTGAGTCTGGCTCAATTTTGGCAGCCAGAGGTGGGAAAGGGAAAAGAGAAAAAAAGAGCCTGAATGGAGGGCAGCAAACCCTCTGACTGTGTGGGTCCCTTTCCCTAGGAGGCAGCCCACCCAAAATGTCTAACCTCTGAGGTCGTGCAGATCCCCCAGGGTCTGCTGGCCCCTCTGGCTCCTGCAGTCTGTACGGGACTTGGGAAATGTTTGTGTGGGAATGAGCAAGACAAAAACTGAGTCGCTGAAGCTCCCTGGGAAAGACAGAGGTGCGCCATGAGTGGAGAAGCAACACGGCACCTCTGTCTCAGCTTGGGTCTGTGGTCGAGGGAAGCAACCCTGAGGGGCCTGGTAGACCGGTGCTTTGTCCTCATGAAGCTCCCAGTTTACTGGAGGCAGCAGCCCTTAGGCTCATGAGACTAGAAAGGCTCTCCAGCAACTCAGGAGTGTGCTGGCTTTCGGACTTGTAAGTGAGGGAGAAACAAAACCCCCACCTACCCTTTTTGCTGGGCTCCAAGACTCTCCGGGGTTGATCTCTGCCAATATCTTGCTCCTTCTAATTGTGCTGAGCAATTTCTTCTTTTGGAATCTCTGGTGGGTTCTGGCACTTTCCCCTCACCTTTTCTTGTTACTATTTAAAACATTTCCTTCTTTCTGAGATGATCTGGCATTCTATGTCTCTGGTGAGCCACCTTCTTCCCCAAACTAAATATTACTCTTAATAAAATGGAGACAGTGAGTTGCCTCAGAATGGAACAGGCATCTTGTATGGTGGAGTTTTCCATATGCTGAGGAATGTTTAGGAATTAAATATTTGGACTGAGGGTTGGCAATGGCCAGAAAAAAACACTGACCCACATCTACAGGAACCAGCCCAGGAAATCAATCTGTTGTCCATAGACAGAGAATAGATTCAGTAAGTAGGAGCCCAGCCTACTGTCTACAGGTCAGACATGGAGGAAGTCAGACCATTATCTCTAGCAATGAGTCCTGGAAGCCAAACAATAACTCTTATAACAATCAGCTTCAAGCAGCAGGACTTGATTAAATAACTTGATTAAATAACAGCTTCCTTGATTTTTTTTTCCCTTTCTTTTCCAATTTAGAACCAACAAGGAAAAGCCAAATATGTATCCCCTAACCATTGGTTCTCAATCTTTCTAATACCATGGCCCTTTATTACAGTTCCTGTGGGTCATGACCCACAGGTTGAGAACTGCTGCCCTAACCAATCACATAGCAGTCTCTCCTTCTAGTTAGGCTCCCTAAGCTTCCCCAGGCCAACAGACTCCACACAGGGCATACCTGAAACCTTCCTTTTTTCCCCACTCTACAGCTTGCCCACTGCCTGCCTGCCTTTGAGTCTCCGCCAACATGCAAACGATGGAGGCTGAGTTCATTACTTCAGCAAGCTCTGAATAAATAGCCTCTGCTTTCTCTCCTTTTATTGGTCTTTCATTTATTTCCAAACTTCTAATGATCCTCAGACATGCAGATCCTAAAACTCTAAGTAATAGGAGCCCTAATGACAAATCAGTGTACCCATCAGCCCTTCCCAACTTCTCAGTGTCATCATGACATCACTGTCTCCAGGTTCTCAGGCTCATGGCATTGGAGGTGCCCATGGGAGAGGAAAGACCTTGGGCCTGAGGTGAGGCCTGGATGAGCTCCTGGCTCTTAGCACCTCCTGTCTGTGCAACTCTATCTCTCCCAGACTCTCCCCTGATTCCTAAAATAGGAGTAGCAATAACTCACAGTGTTTTATAGGCTGAAAAGCGTAATGTCTAGGAGAGTAAAAAAAAAAAAATCAATCCTTAAAGACTCATTTAATATTATGTTTCCAGCCTCACTGAATACATACTTACACAGCACTTACTGTGTGCCAGTCACTATTCTAAGTGCTTGACAAATAACTTACTTAATTGGAGGCTTCCCTTTGGACTAGATTCACACTTTTAATGCATTGCCTTACATTTTGGTACTTGACTAGCAAAGGAGGACACTGTTATATATAACACTGTTATTTTTACCTTGCTTTTCTGCCTCTCCATGCATTCTAATCACAGTGTTTATGTAAGCTGCCCAGAATCACGTTTGTTTACACATGGCCTCACCCTCATGGGACTGTCTCCTTTATGTATATAGTTCTGTAAGACAGTAACTGCTTACACAGATACATAAATGCAGTCATTTGATAAGGAAGAAGTGGCTACTAAGATGAGAAGTTGCTTGGCTTAGCAGAGGGAAGAGACCAAGTCCCAGGTAGCCTACTTCTGTCCCTCTTACAATCAGAGACTTCCTTGGCACCCATGTTTTATTGTTTTAACTTAATATCACATTTCTTCTATTTTGTATCTAGATTTTAAGTGCACCTCTTTCCCTTTTATGAAAATATGATTTTATAAATCTACATTGTCCCATGTGGTTGCCACTAGTCACATGTGGCCATTGAGTGCTTGAAATGTGGCTGGTCCAAATCGAACACACTATAAGTCTAAATACATTCCAGATTTCAAAGACATGATGAGAGAAAAAAAAAAAAGAAAACCTCTTGAATAGTTTTGTGTATTCATCATGTGTCAAAATAACATTTTTTGATATATATAGCTAAATAAAATTTATTATTGAAATTAGTTATACCTTAATTAATTGTTTCTTTTTACTTTTTAAACACAGCTACTAGAATGTTAAAAATGACACATGTGGCTTTCATTTGTGGCTTTCGTTATATTCCTGTTTGAGAATGTTATAGATGGCAGTGATCATGTACTTCGCAAACTTGCATAAATGCATGCTACATTATATTTTCATGCAGTTAATGGTAAGTGGTCAATGTGTTGAAACTGAGGAAGTAGATGGAGAACTTGATGAAAGTAAATGAGTGATATTTAATAGTCTGAAGAGCTCGGTTAATTCAGATGACTAAAATTTGCTGCCAGATATTTAAAAATCTAGATATTATACAGTGAAGATGTGAAGGCTGGAACATTATACCTCCCAAATGCTATGGGGTTGATAGGAAATAAGATATGATAACTAAGGCGTGGTTAAGATAGTCAACAAATATATGTATACATATATATATATATTTAGACTGAGTTATACTCTGTTGTCCTGGGTAGAGTGCTATGGCATCATCAGAGCCCACAGCAACCTCCTGGACTTGAGCAATCCTCTTGCCTCAGCCTCCTGAGCGGGTGGGATTACAGGCACATGCCACAATGCTCAGCTAATTATTTTCTATTTCTAGTAGTGATAAAATGAAGTATTATTTATTTGACATATTTAAAGTATGACAATAGAATTTTAATAGGGATTGCATTAAAATTGTATAGAATCTTCATTCTTATAAAGCAGCTGCTGGAGTGGAGTGTTATCAAGTGTTTCCTTTAGAAGGCCATAGTCCCAACACAAGTGTTAAAAGCAATTAAAATAGTTTTTTGCTAATTTATGTTTCTTTTTGACCTCTGCTGTGATGCTATAATATTATAGGTTCCAGTATAGACCAATTTGAGCTTTTTGTGAAATGAAAAGAAAAATTCCCAAATCTTTATTTTTTTTTAATTTTTACATATGCATGTGTTTATTAGGTCCAAATCTTTCTTTATAGCTGTTAATTCCTTTTTATAAAACAGACTATATTAAAATGATTTGGCTTACCAAAAAGCTAGTAATAGAACCTGAATTTTATAACTGTACTAATTATTCTCTATTACCGGAGAAATCAGTAGTTTACATTTATTGTACCAATTCATAAATACTTTTGCATTCAAATTACACTCCCAGTAAACATTTGCATAAGACAAAGCCATCAACTTGGCTTTCCTTCTTCAGATTTTCCCACCTATCTAAAGTACTCTGGGGCTGTGCATGTGGCTCATCAAGTAGGGCACCAGCCCCATATACTGAAGGTGGCGGGTTCAAACTCGGCCTTGGCCAAACTGCAAAAACAGAAAACTAGCTGGGCATTGTGGCAGGCGTCTGTAGTCCCAGTTACTCGGGAGGCTGAGGCAAGACAATCGCCTAAGCCCAGGAGTTGGAGGTTGCTGTAAACTGTGTTACGCCATGACACTGTACTGAGGGCGATAAAGTGAGACTCTGTCTCTAAAGCAAAAATAAAGTAAATAAAATACTCTTGTCACTGACTTCACTCTTTTTTAAAACAAGGAATATTTGTCCCAAAACTCAATCTTCTATATTTATGTTCTATTTTTCTTGGTGGTTATCTTTGCCTCCTGTAGTTTTTGCACTCCCTTTTCCTTACTTTTGTAATATTCTGTGTTAAGAGGAATAGATTGAGGGTTCTGCCTTCTATATCTATAAAACACTTTTGATGTAGTTTCATATCTATAATTTCCATTGCCAGAACTAATCACTTGTTCCTCTCAATTGCAATGGCAGTTTATACAAATTTTTACCCTCAATGTATTTTTTATTCAAGTTAGTTGTACTGTGACAACTTTGAGAAAAGTTGTGTTTTGTCTTTGTTATTGTTGTCTGAGACAGAGTCTCGCTTTGTCATCCTTAGGAGAGTGGTGTGGCGTTACAGCTCACAGCAATCTCAAACTCTTGGGCTCAAGCAGTTCTCTTGCTCAGCTTCCCGAGTAGCTGGGACTACAGGCACCCGGCACAACGCCCAGGTATTTTTAGAGATGAGGTCTCATTCTGGCTGAGGCTGGTCTCGAACCCTGGTGAGCACAGACAATCCACCCACCTCGGCCTCTCAAGTGCTAGGATTACAGCCACTGTCCCTAGCCCGCCCTTGTCTTTGGATACTTCTTGTTTAGTGCATTGTTTGGTTTGTAAAAGACATCTAATAACTTCATTTATCTATTTTATTTTTTATCAAACATTTGTTATGTGCTAGGTGTAGTTTAATTTAAGCTCTTCATGTCTTTTTAGTTCGCTTGAATGTTCTTATGATATTTAATAATTGAACTCTTACTCTATTGAAAACGTTTTTTCTCTATCCTTTATAGTATATGCAGCCCCACTGGTCTGAATCTTACAAGCTTACAGTCTTGGTTATCTTTGCCTCCTGTAGTTTTTGCACTCCCTTTTCCTTGTAATATTCTGTGTTAAGAGGAATAGATTGAGGATTCTAACTTCTAAAGCTATATGTAAAGACACAGCTGTATTCCTATGCCACATTATTCAAATTGCATCTCGATACACATACCATCTGTATAGTTGTGTTTCTTTCTGTGCTGACTCCTCCAGGCTTTCCCTATCCTGTTTTTCAATAGAATTATTTTTTAGATACTAATTTAATCATACCCTCCTCCCCTTGCACAGAAGCCTAGAATAATTACCTTTTTAATATGCAAGGCTGTCCACCAGTAGAATTCTTATTTAATCTAACTCATTTTTGTTGTTATTGATGCTCTTTCACTCAAGCAAAGATAACATGTTATATCCTCTTGTGATCTTTCATGATTTGCCACCTGCTTTAAATGATTTTTTTTTTTTTTGCCTTCTCATAAAAACATACACCTGTTAGTTCTTTCAGTATTGTAATAGCCATCTATTGTTTTAGTCTGTCAGTCATACCTCAACTCTTCTGTTAAGACCTCCCTAGTTTTCTTTAGGGAATTATCCCTTCTTTACTTTCAGGCCTTTTTATGAGTGGGCTAGCCTTCCAGGTGTGTGACATTAATAAAGAGATAATTCAGGGATTAGAAAATAATCCAAGCCAGTCAAATCAGAAACAATGGGACTCAATTCTAGTACTTTAGAGCTCTGGGAAGAGGTGCTCTCTTCTGGGACTTAGAAAGATTTATGATCCTAGAGCTAAAAGGGAAAGATTAGTTAGGAACCTTTAACCAATGTCAACTTTAGAATGAAGGTGGTCTTATTTTTTAATTAAAACCTGTTTGGTTTGAATCCTTGTCAGTACATTTCAAATAACTCAGTAAGTAACAGAGATACTACTAAATTTCCATTCTGGCATTTGTATATTGTGTCCACAATGTAGGCAGATACGTATGTACATGAAAGAATACAAGAGAGGTTCATTTTAACTGATCCTGTACGAATCCAACAGGTTCTTGACATCCTGAAGAAAGAGTTAAAATAATTTACTTCTAATAAGCTTAGTACATATAAGTATCAATGCTGTTTTTGAAAAAGTTATATGACCATGGATTTCCCGTGTTGTAACAGTGATGAAGTGCAAAGAACATGGGCTTTCTAATTCAGACCTTTGAATCCTTGCCCTACAACCTAATATCTGTATAATTGGTTATGAATAAAATTAAAGATTAAGGAAATCTCACTGTAAGAAAAACTAGCTCTTACTTGGTTATTTTAGTTTAACTGGAGAAATGTTATTAAAGTGAGTGCCTGTGTTTTGATTCACGAAAGGGATCCCTGTTTTTTGGTTAATTAGCAGTTCCCAGGCTTTTTCCTCAGAAAGCTTGATTCAGAGGAGCATGTCCTGACTTTCCACTCTTGAAACCTATTCTGTGCCAGCACAAACTGGCTGGCAGGTGTATGAACTCCCTGACCTGATTTCTGTCCCTACAACAATGAATGCATATTTGATGTTATTTCAGAATACTCTACCACAGTCCACTTTTCTTTTTTAGTAATGTTACCAGAATTTTTTCTACCCTCCGTCATTGATATTTTTGATGATGTATTATTGGAAGATAACTTTATTTGTTGTAAATTTTTTATAACTCAGATGATTTAAGAAGTCTGCATAAGAAATAACTAAAGTCATCTCTTACTGATTTTTATTCATGTACAGGTAGGTTATTATAATCAAGTTACATATAATTAGGTGATGTTCATATTCTAATACCTGATATTAATAAAGTTAATTATCAATACAGTAAACAAGCACCGCTTTAAATAAGATATATATATGTGTCCTCATCTATTTGAGCAGTTATTATGTTTTAGATAGTAATAAATTATCAAATCTGTTCTTTATGGAAAAGATAATTTTGGTTAATGTCTTAATTCTGGTTGTCTAGAATCCTGATGACGATGGAATGTCAAGCTGTGTTATAGGGTTAGCATTGCTGACTGATAAATACCATCTGAACTCTGAGAATTGTGAATGAATATATACTTGGTGGAAACCCAGAGTTTTGGTCTTCTCTTGCTGAGACTGTTATGAGATATTCAAGCCAAGGGTAAATCATCCACCCACTTTGGGGGAGTCACTCTTTTATTACTAAAACTGTCATTCAAGGAGCAAGAATAGCTTCCTGAATTGTTGTGAGGACTTCTGCTGAAGAGAAGTCTTGAAGCTGCCCTACTGTATTTCCCGTCCAAGGCTGCCTGCCAAACAACAAGGACAACTGCAACAAAAAAATAGCTGGGCGTTGTGGTTGGCACCTGTAGACCCAGCTACTTAGGAGGCTGAGACAACAGAATTGCTTGAGCCCAAGAGTTTGAAGTTGCTGTGAGCTGTGACGCTACAGCACTCTATCAAGGGCGACATAGTGAAGAGTCTGTGTCACAAAAAAAAAAAAGCTAAATGCGACCTATTCAAGTTTACAGAAACTGAGATTATTTAGTTCAGCCCAAAACAACTCATTGAGAGTGGATGTT
Organism: Arctocebus calabarensis; assembly: GCA_963573935.1. NCBI lineage: Eukaryota > Metazoa > Chordata > Mammalia > Primates > Lorisidae > Arctocebus > Arctocebus calabarensis. Next base: position 48,709 of record CAUYON010082816.1, read on the forward strand.
GCAGATGTCTTTTCATATTATCATTACCTTAATATGAAATAATTGTTCATCACTTGTAATGGAAAAGAAAAGTGATGATTGTCAAATTTAGCCCTTATTATATGAAGTAATTACAAGTGGTATAGGGAAGTATAAGATGTGGTAAATGGGAATTAGCAGAGTATTAGAGGAATCATAAGTGTAGTAACTAATAAAAGATAGAGATGATAAAAGCATTGAATTCACAAGAAGGGGTAGCCTTAACATTACCAAGTAATGTAGGAGGTTCCAGTTTTCCACATCCTCATCAACATTTGTTATTTTGTTGTTTTTAAGTTAATCACAGTTCTAGTGGATGTTAAGTGGTTATCGCATTGTATTTGATATTTCCCTAATAACTGATAATGTTGAAGATCTTTTCTTTCATTGTTGGGGATTCATTGAGGGTACAGAGAACCAGGTTACACTGATTGCAATTATTAGGTAAAGTTCCTCTTGTAATTGTCCCCTGCTTCCAAAAGGTGTATTACACACCATGACACCACCACCACCTTCCGTCCTGTGGGACATCTTTTCAAGTACTTTTTGGCCATTTGTTTATCATCTTTGGAGAAATGTCTGTTTAAGTTCTTTGCCCAGTTTTTAATTGGTTTGTCTTTTTGTTGAAAGAATTCTTTACATTTTTGCGGATATTAGACTCCTATCAGATACATGATTTGCAAATATTTTCTTTCATTCTGTAGATTCTTTTTCACTTTGATACTGTGCTTTGATATTAAAAGATTCAAGTTATCATTAATTATTCATAATTATTAATTTGTAATTATCAACAAAGTTATTGATCATGATAAAGTACAATTTCTTTGTTTGATGTTTATGCTTAGGTGTTATCTAAGAATCCATTGTCTTGGGGTGGTGCCTGTGGCTCAGTGGGTAGGGCACCGGCCCCATATACCAAGGGTGGCGGGTTCAAACCTGGCCCTGGCCAAACTGCAACAAAAAAATAGCCAGGCATTATGGCAATTGCCTGTAGTCCCAGCTACTCAGGAGGCTGAGGCAAAAGAATCGCCTAAGCCCAGGAGCTGGAGGTTGCTGAGAACTGTGATGCCATAGCATTGTACCGAAGGCGACAAAGTGAGACTCTGTCTCTCTGTCTCTTAAAAAAAAAATCCATTGTCAAATTCAAGATCATGAAGATTTACATCTATATTTTTTATAAAAGATTCATAATTTAGACTTTATATTTAGATCTTTGGTCCATTTAAAATTAATTTTTGTATGTGGTATAAGGCCAGAGTCCAGCTTTATTCTTTTTTGCATGTGGATATCTGTTTGTTCCAGTACCGTATTTTAAAGAAACTGTTCTTTCTCCCATTGAAAGATCTTGCCACCCTTGTAAAAAATCAGTTTGATGATAGATAAATAAGAGGGTTTATTTATTTATTGACACTCATTCTTATGTTTGTTTATTCATTTTTGTGACAGTCTCACTGTATTGCCCTGGATAAAGTGCTGTGGCATAATAACTCACAGCAACATCAGATTCTTAGACCCAAGTGATCCTCTTTCCTCAGCCTCCACAGTAGCTGGGACTTAGGCATCCTCCTAACACTTGGCTACTTTTTCAGTTCAGTGAAGATAGGGTCTCCCTCTTGCTCAAGCTGATCTCAAACTACTAGTAGAGCTCAAGCAATCCACCTACCTTGGCCTCCCAGCGGGCTACAGGTGTGAGCCACCTCACCTGGCTATATATATCTGTTCTAATGCCAGTGCCACAGTGTTTTGATTACTGTAACTTTGTAGTAGGTTTGAAATCAGGCAGATGGAAGTCATGAAGTCTCTGTTCCTTTGGCATGTGGTCATCTTATGTTTTGATTTTCCTTGAATACCAGAAGCTTAAAAAAGAAAAGGAAGAAGTAAAAATTTAGTCTTTGCTAATTATCACTGTGTGGTGGCACACGCCCGTATCTTCCTTACACTTTGCTTTCTGCTTGCTCTGAGCCTAAAGATCAGTCAAAACTTAGAGTTCTCAGGTATTTTCTGAACATGTAATCTGTTTTGGATATGTATGTGGCTTTCTGGATTCCCCAGTATGCAAGGTCAATTTTGACCTTAAGCAATGGTTCTCAGCATTCCTAATACCATGACCCTTTTATACAGTTCCTCATGTTGTGGTGACCCCCAACCATAAAGTTATTTTCCTTGCTACTTCATAACTGTAATTTTGCTACTGTTATGACTTGTAATGTAAATATCTGAAATGCAGGATGTATTTTCATTGTTACAAAGGGGTTGCTTTTTCCCCTGACTCTTTAGGGCACCTGTTGTTGGCCTTAGGCATAATAGCTTGTCTCCTCTGCATGGCAGCTGGTTGTTTATTTTTCTTAAAATGTGTTTGAGTAATGCAAATATAGTCCATATTATACCTCCCAACAAGTTAGAAGAAGTAGAATACAATTCTTTGAGACTAAGGTTTGTTCCACTTCCATTAGAACTAGTGTCTAGGAACCTACCTTGAATATGTGGACTACCAACTTCAAGCTCAATGCTAAGGAGAGGTGAGAGCATTTAGGACGATGGCAAGTTGCCTTCAGGCTTTGCTTGTCACTTAAACCTTTGACCATTTTCTAGAGTTCTGGCAATTTAATTCTGGCAGATTTTACTTAGTGCCTTTCAATGTTTCTGTCAAGGGAAGGACCTTTGGAGGTATTTTCATTGCCATTTTCATTTTACTGTTTTAACAAAACTTTCCAAAAATTTAAAATTATAAATGTGACTGCATTTTATTTCTATCGGACAGCAGTGCTGTAGGGTATTAAATTTTCAGTGAAAATTGAGTCAAATTTATGTTTTACTTGGCAGGAAAAAAATCTTTAAAAAATTTAAGCTACCTTAATTGTACAGTTGGTTAGGATCAGCTATTTGCTATTACACGTTTTATTTCCAGGCTAGGGTGGCCTTTCTAGAAGTCTCTAAACTGCCTTCTCTAGGATGAATTTTACTAACATTGTGTAATTATGTACCTACATCATTAATGGCTCCTAAATTTTGATTGGATTCTAACTTAAGTCATCTTTTGCTGTCTATGTCTCTTCAAAGCTACTCTTGATAGATATTTATAAGAAGAGCTGAGCATTTTTTATCTTTCTTTATCTGATTTTTCTTTATTATTTCTGGATTTAATCATGCAAATATTTATTGAATGACTATTTTGTGGAGATAAACATGTTTTAGCCGTATCCACAACACTCAAATGTGATTTTTGATACCATATGTAGAGATATTTCCCTTTTTCCTGCAGATTATTGTGATTAATATGGGTCTCACTAACCCCATATCTTTTAAGTATCTCCAGATTGGTTGGCTGATCGTGAAGAACTGACATTGTAGATATTCAGGGTTGCCAGCTTACCCTTGTTATTCTTCAGTCCCCTGCTGCATTCTAAAACTTGGTTTTACCCATGTTTGGAAAAACTAGTGCTCCTTACCTGTACCAAATGAGTTACATGTACAGAACCTTAAAGAAGGAGTTGGCAACAGATTCCAACGTTGAGATACTAAAGATAATGTGTTCTGCTGGCTTTCTTGGTGAAAGCCCCTTTCGACTGTTGACAATGAAAGAATTTCATTCTCAGGAGGATTACTGAATTTCCCTAAACAGAGAGGATGGTGACCTCTCACTGAATACTCTTGTCATTGGCCTGAAGAGTGTAGAGTATTATTACTTCATTCTAGTCATAAATCCACAGTTGTCATGAATTTTTCTGGTAGCACAGATAATATTAGGCAATAGTGTTTTTACTAAAGATGATGAGAAACAAAAGGAATAGACTCTTATGCTTTCTTCCCACCTGGTAAAAAGTAACTTCTCATATAACTATGTGACGTAAAAAGTGGAACAGTATCCACATTTTGTTTTAAACTAGATTTACTAACCACAGGTAAACATAAACTATCAGTTATCAGCCATTTACTTATTTTTTGAGACTGAGTCTCACTCTGGCACCCTGAGTATAGTGCTGTTGTGTCATAGCTCACAGCAACCTTAAGCTCTTAGGCTCAAGAGATCTTCTTGCCCCAGTCTTTTTCTGTTTTTAGTTAAGATGGGGGTCTTGCTCTTGCTCTTGCTCTTGCTCAGGCTGATCTCATACTCCTGAGCTCAAGCGTTCTACCCAGATGTTAGGAAAGTGCCTATCGTCTCAGCTACTGTGGGAGGTTGAGGAAAGAAGATCACTTGAGTCTAAGAAACCGAAGTTGCTGTGAGTTACGATGCTACAGCATTCCATCCAGAGCAACAGAGTGAGAATCTGTCTCAAAAATGAACAAAGAACCAGCTTTGGCTTCCCAGAGTGCTAGGATTAGAGGCGTGAGCCACCACACTCAACTTATGTCAACCTTTTACCTTACTGCATGTGGAAACATTTATAGAAGGTATGTAACCTAATCACAGGCAGCAGGGAAGACTTCCTGAAAAGTAAGAAATAAAATAGGATAATGATTTACAAGTTAAAGATCATCCATTTTTTCCCTTGCGTCTATAAAAATACCTCCTCTCCAAAAAAACTGTGACTTCTTTCAAAGGGCAGAAGTTACATTTTTCATATTACCCAGGAACTCCTCTCATGCTTATCTTTCCTTCATGAACTCTAGTTCTCTGAAATTCCTTTTTTTGCCTATCAAACTTCTGAGAACATGTGTATTTTTGTATTATATATCAAACATGAGAATATCCAAAGTTTTTCAGGAAAGCCCTTATTAGCCATTTATCTTATAATTTCCACAGGGTAACCACTTTAATAAGACGAGCCCAACATGGTCAAAAGAAACACATGCATGTGATGTGATTTGAGAGATATTATTCTGTAGAAGTATATGGAAAGGATTGGGATGCCAGGCCTTATCTGAGCAGGTCGGTGTGAACAGAGGTTTTATTGATTGTTTCCACGTTGATGGAAGAGGGGGATATTGTGCAGGGTTTTGACATTACAAAAGGGAACAAAGCTATTAAAATCAATCTGTGTACCACTGAAAATTCACCTTTGTATTATAAAGACTAGATATACAAAATTGCTAACTCCTTTTACAGAAACAATTGCCATTTTGAGTTCATAGCCCTTGCAGGATTTTGTGTGTGTGTGTGTGTGCATAAGTATTAGGTGAATTGATTTTTGAATTGAGTAATATATAACATATAAAACTCAAAAACTATAAAAGACTTTAATGAAAACTATCTCCATGCCTCTGATTTCTTCTCATTAGGCAGTTACCAGTTTTATTGTGTGAAGATTCAGTTCATACACAGGCATAACTGTGTATGTTGTTTTCCCCTCACAAATAGTGTCATGCAAACATGTACCTTTGTTTTTTTTAGTTCAAACTCACGTTGTTCAACTAAACATGTACTTTAAAACAATAATAGAACTTGGAGATCAGCTCATGTGGCAACATAAAGAGCTTCCTTATTTTTTCGATATATATTCCATTGACTAGGTGTTTCATGATTCAGTTAGTTCCCTGTTTCTTATTTTGGTTGCTTTTTGTTATTGTTACTGAAGCAGTGCTTCCCTTTAAACTGTGCTTATCAAGGTATAATTTTATATATGTAAAAAGAAATGAACGAAAGTATAGTTTGCTGAGACAGAGAATATGTACAGCTTAAATTTTGATAGTTATTTCCAAAAGACCCTTCAAATACGTCATACTAATTTATACCTCCACATTCTCACTGACTCCTGTGTTAACAAATGTCTTGGTGTTTGGTCATCTTTTTAAAATTTGCATTCCTCTTATTGTGAATAATGTTGTTTATTTTTATATATTTCATGGCATTTATTTTTATTAATGAATTTTGCTATTTTTCCTCTGGGTTGTCTTTTTTCACTGATTTTTAGAGTTATACTTAGGGAATATCCTTTATTCTGGTTGTGGTAGAATAATGTGTTTGACTCCTCGCCAAAGATGTCCTTGCCCTAATTCCCAGAACCTGTGAATATGTTAGGACTTTGCAAGTATAATTAAAATTAAGAAATTTTGACTTGGCACCCGTAGCACAATGATTACAGTGCCAGCCACCTACATCAAGGGTGGCAGGTTTGAACCCGGCCTGGGCCAGCTAAATAACTGCAACAACAACCAAAAAATGGCTGGGCATTGTGGTAGGCTCCTGTGGTCCTAGCTACTTGGGAGGCTGAGGCAGGCGAATCGCTTAAGCCCAAGAATTTGAAGTTGCTGTGAGCTGTGACGCCATGACACTCTACCCAGGGCAACAGCTTGACACTCTGTCTAAAAAAAAAATAAAATTAGATTAAGAAATTTTATAGGGAGAGATTATCCTAGATTATCTGGATGGACCCAGTCTAGGCACATGAGTTCTTAAAAGTAGAGCACCTTTCCCACCTATAGGACTGTGGTCAGAGAAGGATATGACTACAGAAGGCAGCTCAGAAGCAATGTACGTGGTTTTGAAGATAGAGAAAGAGGGCAATGAGCCTCAGAATGTGGATAGCCTCTAGAACTGGAAGGCAAGGAAACTGTTTCTCCTCTAGAGCCTCTTTAAAGGAATGCAGTCCTGCCATCTTGATTTTATCCCAGTGAAAGAAACACTTAGGCTTTCAACTCAACAGAAATGTGTAAATTTCCATAGTTTTAAGCCATAACGTGTGGCAATTTGTTAAGACAGCAATACAAAACTAACACGTTATAAATTTTTTCCTTTCTGTTACTTTTATCATTTGTCTTTATTGTTTATGATGTTTTTCTATGTAGGAATGTGTTCAATATAGTTGAATTTATCCTTCTATATTTTAATGGCCTCTGAATCTTAGTTCTTTCCCACTATAAGATTATTTTTAAACTAACCATGTTTTATTCTAATGCTTTAATCTCTTCATGAACTCTAATGTTAATATCAACTCCCTTTCATCTATGTTTTGGTCTCTTGTTGTGGTGAATACTTTTTGTAGTTCAGTTATTCTGAGAGAGAACTAGAAAGCCTCAAAGTGAAATCACAGTATCGGTGCTGATAATTAGGGAGTAATGGAGAATGGACTGTAGTGGTGTTAGAAGGCAGGGAACATACAAAATAGTTATAGTTTGAACTACTTTGGTAAGGTTGATATACTGTCTAGCAGAGCCTAGAATGGATGATGATTGATTCTAAAGTGGTAGTATAATGAAAACCTCTATTCACCTCTCATATTTTGGTTTTATTTCTCCTTGTGGACAATTTACCAGATGCCTAAGAATTGACTGGGTATGTTCTTCCGTCATCCAGCAATTTGTGGAAGTGTTAGATAACTGATATTTGATATTTCACGGTGGTTAATTTGTTTGAGAGAGGACTATCTTCTGAGTTTGTTATATATAAAACCATCATAAATACAGAGTGGCACAAACTTAAGACAGTTTCAAAATTCAGATACTGTAGCATATGAAGTTGACTTAGTGTATCAAGTCATTCCAATAACTTTTATTGTGTACCTATGAAGCAGGCACAATGCTAAGTTAGCACTTTACATTCATATTCTCATTTACTGCTCAGAACATTGTAATAAATAGTTATATCCATTTTATATACCAGGAAAATGGGAGTACAGAGGGAAAATGGGGATACAGAGAGCTTAAGTACTTTATCTAAGAATATAACTTCTAAGTGGTAGCACTGCCTTTGAAACCTGAGAGATCTGACTTGTTATTTAACAGAATGCCTTGCAGTGCTTTGGATTGATGATTATTACATGGAAAATAACATTTGCTCCAGTTTTTAAAGTTGTCAGTGCTTAAAGAATAATCCAGACCATCTTTCTAATCAAACTCAGTTCTTTATTTCTTTAAGATGGAGAAATTCCTATCTTATTAGAGGTAATTAAGCATAGTTTTCTTTATGCTCTTGTTCTTAAATCTTTTAAAGTACAAATGAAAATATTTTATTCTTATTGTCATCCTGTGGTCTCTTTATTAAGAGAGTACTAGCCTTGAGCTTAGTTTCCTCCTCTGTTTATGCCTACCATTACCTTTTGAACTTTAATGGTTCTTAAATATAACATAGTTGAGTCATACTCCCTCCATGGGATATCCTTTACTTTTTTTCTATGTCATATGCTATTCTTCAAAACCTACATCAAATATAAATATCAGCAATCTCCTTTATTCCCCCTTTTGTAGTAATATATCTTTGCCTACTAGATTATGAGCTTCTACAGAGAAGATACCATAAATTTGCATTTTTGTTTAGGTAGCATAAATTCTCACTGGTTAAGTGAATAGATATGTAAGATAGTAAGTGGTTATCTTCTGATTGTCTACATTCTACATAGTGTAAAAAGTAAGTAGTTAAACTGTGAAGTGTTGTATCTTGCTAAGCTACTTCTATTAAATGCTTCACCTTTTCTTCTCTACTTAGTCTTTATAATAACGTTTAATAATTGGATGGTAAATGTTTACTTAAAATATACTGTGGATAGCAAAAGGATGTTTTATCTTTATTAACAACCCTCACTGGAAAAATGATTCTTGTGCTGTACAAATCTTAAAAGAGAGCCTGAGAATTTTCTCTGCTAGCAGGGGCGTTTTATTTTGGTACTGTTGTAGTCAGAAATGGAAAACATTTATCTTTGTCTTCTGTGTACAGATTGCTTTTGTATCCTCAAGTTTTTCCTCACTTTTATATTAGATTCCTATTCTATAACAAATTACCATAAATTTAGCACCTTAAAATAATGTATTATAGTCTGGAGTTGAGATACCTAAATGGGTCTCAACTGGGCTAAAGTCAAAGTGTTGGTTGGGTATGTAACAGAGAAGAGAGAGGTATAGAGAGAAAAGAAAGGGTAAAAGATAGAATTTGTTCTAGAAATGTTAAGTTTAGGAACATTCAGCCAAAATATTATAAGTGACCAGCAGTCAATTAGAAATGTTTTAAGAAACAGATTTGATCAAGAGCCAGAAGTGTACAGGTCATTTTGTTTGGTGTATCAGTGGTTTTTAAGTTGGCAGGCCCAGGTAATCATTGATAGAATTGAAATTGTGGTTAAAGATATGTCTATCACCCATGAAGAAAATACTCATATGGCTACAATTTTAGGAATTCATAGTCCCTTCTAAGAGTTTCATAAACTTAAAGTTAAGCATTTTTGGTCTAAAAGGTGAAGATCCTCTGCTGTAGATGTTTAGGTCTTATGACTTATAGATTAATTAAGGTAACATGTTGCAAATTAGTTACTTGAGTGCTAGTTTAGTGGAGTTATATAACATCTTCTCTCAAGTAAACCATAAAATTACTACACTTAAAAGGGAACAAAAACATGTTAAGTAATAGTCATGTATTGCTTAACTATGTGGATATGTTTTGAAAAATACATTGGATGATTTTGTTGTTGTGTGTACATATAGTGTGTATTTATACAAACCTAGATGCTATAGCCTACTATATGCCTGTCGCTTCATTTAAAAAATGAAGCTGTACAGGACATTATTGTACTGTAGGCACATGTAACACAGTGCAGTGCAGTGGTAAATGTTTGTATAAGTCTATAAACATATCTAAATACAAAAGGTAGGATAAAAATACAGTATTATCATCTTATGGAACCTCCATCATATTTGGGGTCTATTGTTGACCTGAACATAATTATGCAATGCGTGACTGTATTTTGGCAATGAAGCCAGTATAAGAACAACTAGAATTCCATAGTATGAATGAAACCAGTATATGTAGAACAACTAGAATTCCATGGTAGTAAATATTGTGCTATAGTGCCCGGTCACTTTTTTTTCCCATTTAGTTAGTTAATGAAATACATCTATGCTTAACATACTAGCTGATAACAGTAAAAGGATAGGGAGTAGATGGAATTTTGATTTTAAAACATCATGAACAAATATTATTTTACTTCATACTAACAAAAAGTAGTTAACATAAGTACTGTAAGTTTGTGAAAATATTCAGTGTACTATAATGTACATGTAAGTCTGCAGTATCAAGAAATTATCTGGCTTCTTGGTATATTCTGGTCTCTCCCTAGAGCCTGTATATTCTCTAAGAAGCTTAATAATCAAATATCTTAAGTGTTTTAAACCTGATTTTTTCTTATAATGAACACACAAAAATAAGGAGAAGACATTTGATAAAATCTCCATACTGTTTTTCTAGCATTTCAG
>CAUYON010082820.1:0-12564 GCA_963573935.1 Arctocebus calabarensis
GCATGATCTGCATTAAGTTTTTGTTTGTTGGCTTGGCGCCTATGGCTCAGCGGGCTAAGGCGCCAGCCACATACACCTGAGCTGGCAGGTTCGAATCCAGACCAGGCCCGCCAAACAACAATGACGGCTGCAACCAAAAAATGGCCGGGTGTTGTGGTGAGCGCCTGTGGTCCCAGCTACTTGGGAAGTGAAGGCAAGAGACTCGCTTGAGCCCAGGGATTGGAGGTTGCTGTGAGCTGTGATGCTACTGCACTCTATCCAGGGTGACAGCTTGAGGCTCTGTCTCAAAAAAAAAAAAAATTTTTTTTTTTTAAGGGACAGTTTCACTTTGTCACCCTCGGTAGAGTGCTGTGACATCACAGCTCACAGGAACCTCCAGCTCTTGGGCTCAGGCAACTCTCTTGCCTCAGCCTCCCAAGTAGCTGGGACTACAGGCTCCTGCCACAACACCCAGCTATTCTTTTTGTTGCAGTTTGGCCAGGGCCAGGTTTGAACCCACCACCCTCCGTATGTGGGGCCAATGCCCTACTCACTGAGCCACAGGCGCTGCCCTGCATTAATTTTTAACAGGAAGGCCCAGGCTGTTCTGCTGAGAACAGAGACACAATGGGAGCAAAGCGGAGGTAGACTAGCTATTGCAACACACTATGATCTCCAATGTGTATATATGATTTTGTGTTGGAGTCACCTCTGCATGTTTTCTTTTCTTTTTTTTTTTTTTTTTTTTGACAAAGTCTCATTCTGCCACCTAGCCAGAGCACAGTGGAAAAATCATAGCTCACTATAACCTCGAAGTCCTGGGCTCACGGTATCCTCCTGTTTCTGCCTCCCAAAATGCTGGATTACAGGCATGAGCCAATATACCCAGCCACCTCTATACATGGTTTTAGCCATTTCACATCACATTCCCGTGTCCATCCATACCCACATTTGCAGATGACCAAAATTCTTGCTATTTTAGGGCGGCGTCTGTGACTCAGCGAGTAGGGCGCCGACCCCATATACTGAGGGCTGCTGGTTCAAACCCAGCCCCGGCTGAACTGCATCAAAAAAAAATTAGCCGGGCGCTGTAGCGGGCGCCTGTAGTCCCAGCTACTTGGGAGGCTGAGGCAAGAGAATCGCTTAAGCCCAAGAGCTGGAGGTTGCTGTGAGCTGTGACTCCACGGCACTCTACTGAGGGCGACATAGTGAGACTCTGTCTCCACAAAAAAAAAAAAAATACTTGCTATTTTAAAAATCAAGGTAAAATTTACATGCAGTGTAATGCTCAGATCTTAAATAAGCCCAAGTAATCAGTTTTGGCAAATGCAAATCAAGACAGAGAATATTTCCATCAACTCTGAAAGTTCTGTTTTGGCCCTTCCCAGTCAACTCCTACCCCAAGGAGAACCTGCTCATCCGATTTTTCTTAACTGCCTATTCTAGAATTTCATGGAAATGGAATAATGCAGTATATATTTTTGTGGGTCTGGCTTCTTTCGCTTGGACAAGCAGATCTCATTTGATTGAGCTTCCTTTTGTGTGCTCTGCATGCATTGTGTTTTTCACAAATTGAAGGTTTGTGGCATGCCTATGTTGAGCTAGTCCATTGGTGCCGTTTTCCCAACATCATGAGCTCACTTCATGTCTCTCTGTCGCATTTTGGTAATTCTGACAATATCTCAAATGTTCTCATTATTATTATATCGGTTATGGTGGTCTGTGATCAGCAATCTTTGGTGTTACTATTGTAATTGTTCTGAGGCGCCACAATCCACACCTATGTAAATCAACAAACTTAATCCATAAATGTTGAATATGTACCACTGACTATACCACTGTACTATAGGGATCGAGGAGTAATTTTGACTTTAATAAGGTAATTTGACTTTAATAATAAGTCTTTTTTTTTGAGACAGAGCCTCAAGCTGTCACCCTGGATAGAGTGCTGTGGCATCACAGCTCACAGCAACCTCCAATTCCTGGGCTCAAGTGAGTCTTCTGCCTCTGCCTCCCAAGTAGCTGGGACTACAGGCGCCCACCACAACGCCCGGCCATTTTTTGGTTGCAGCCGTCATTGTTGTTTGACGGGCCGGGCTGGATTCGAACCCACCAGCTCAAGTGTACTTGGTTGGCGCCTTAGCCTGTTGAGCCACAGGTGCCGAGCCTAATAATAAGTCTTATTAAAGAAACACATTTCCAGTATGGTCGGAGCATAATGGTGTTCACAGCCAATTGCAAATTCCTTTGTTCCTTCTCCACTTCCACTGCCTCAGTTGACCCCCCCTAAAAGAAAAAGAAAGAAGTCTAGTGTGGTGGTGCATACTTGTAGTCCCAGCTGCTAGGGGAGGCTGACGTAAGAGGACCACTTGAGCCTAAGAGTTTGAGGTTTCTGTGAGCTACGATGACACCATGGCACTCTACCCAGAGTGACAGAATGAGACTCTGTGTCACAAAAAAAAAAAAAAAAAGGCAAAGGCTGGGTGCCCATAGCTCAGTGGTTAGGGTGCCAGCCACATGCTCCAGGGCTGGTGGGTTCTAACAGGACCCAGGTTTGCTAAACAAAAAAAGGAAAAAATAGCCAGGCATTGTGGCAGGCACCTGTAGTCCCAGGTACTAGGGAGGCTGAGGCAAGAGAATCACTTAAGCCCAAGAGTCTGAGGTTGCTGTGAGCTAAGAGGCCACAGCATTCTACCAAGAGTGACAAGGTGAGACTTTGTCTCAATTAAAAAAAAAAAAATACCAAGGGTCTGGAACAAGTTGATTCCAACCCTCAAGGATGACTTTGAGGAGTTCAAGACTTAAGTAAGGGAATTAATAACAGATGTGGTGGAAATATCATGAGAGCTAGATTAAAAGTGCAGCCCGAGGGGTGGTGTCTGTGGCTCAGTGGGTAGGGTGCCAGCCCCATATACCGAGGGTGGCAGGTTCGAGCCCAGCCAGTTAAAACAGCAATGACAACTGCAACAAAAAGAAAGCCAGGGCTCGGCGCCTGTGGCTCAGCGGGCTAAGGCGCCAGCCACGTACACCTGAGCTGTTCGAATCCAGCCCAGGCCTGCCAAACAACGACAGCTGCAACCAAAAAATGGCCTGGCATTGTGGTGGGCACCTGTAGTCCCAGGTACTTGGGAGGCGGAGGCAAGAGACTCACTAGAGCCCAGGAATTGTAGGTTGCTGTGAGCTGTGATGCTACAGCACTCTACCCAGGGTGACAGCTTGAGGCTCTGTCTCAAAAACAAAAAAAGAAAGCTGAGTATTGTTGCGGGTGTCTATGGTCCCAGCTGCTCAGGAGGCTGAGGGAGGAGAGTCACTTGAGCCCAAGAGTTGGAGGTAGCTGTGAGCTGTGACATCCCAAAACGCTACCAAGAGTGACAACGTGAGATTCTGTCTCAAAAAAAAAAAAGTGGTTGGCTCGGCACCTGTGGCTCAAGCGGCTAAGGCGCCAGCCACATACACCTGAGCTGGCAAGTTCAAATCCAGCCCAGGCCCACCAAACAACAATGATGGCTGCAACCAAAAAGTTGCTGGGCATTGTGGCGGTCGCCTGTATTCCCAGATACTTGGCAGGTGGAGGCAGGAGAATCACTTGAGCCCAAGAGTTGGAGGTTGCTGTGAGCTGTGATGCCACGGCAGTCTATCCAGGGTGACAACTTGAGGCTCTGTCTCAAAAAAAAAAAAAAAAAAAAAGTGGAGCCTGAAATTGTGATTGAATTGCTACAATCTCATGATAAAATTGGAATATTGAGTTGCTTCTGGCTCAGAGCCCGTAGCACAGTGGTTACGGTGCCAGCCTCATGCATCAAGGGGCAGGTTCAAACCCAGCCTGGGCCTGCTAAAATAATGACAACTGCAACAAAAAAAAGCCAGGCATTGTGGCGGGCACCTTGTAGTCCCAGCAACTCGGGAGGCTGAGGCAAGAGAATCTCTTAAGCCCAAGAGTTTGAGATCGCTGTGAGCTATGACGCCACAGCACTCTACCGAGAGCGACATAGCAAGACTCTATCTCAAAAAAAAAGAAAACAGTTACTTCTATGGATGAACAAAGAAAGTGGTTTCTTTTTTTTTTGACTGGGGCTGGGTTTGAACCCGCCACCTCCAACATATGGGGCCAGCACCCTACTCCTTTGAACCATAAGCACCACCCAGAAAGTGGTTTCTTGAGTTGGAAGGTACTCCTGGCGAAGATACTGTGAACATTATAAAAATGACAACCAGAGATTTAGAATAAGCCTAGTTGGTAAAGGAGTGAGAGCATCAACTCCACTTTGAAACAAGTTCTACTGTAGATAAAATGCTATCAAACAGCATCTCATGCTACAGAGAGATCTTTCACGAAAGGAAGAATCAATGCAGAAGGCTTTGTTTTGTTTTGTTTTGTTTTGTTTTGTTTGTAGAAACAGAGTCTCACTTTATCGCCCTCGGTAGAGTGCCGTGGCATCACACAGCTCACAGCAACTTCCAACTCCTGGGCTTAGGTGATTCTCCTGCCTCAGCCTCCCGAGTAGCTGGGACCACAGGCGCCTGCCACAACACCCGTCTATTCTTTTTGTTTGTTTTGCAGTTCGCCAAGGCCGGGTTTGAACCTGCCACCTTCAGTATATGGGGCCAGCGCCCTACTTGATGAGCCACAGGCACCGCCCTGCAAAAGGCTTTGTTATTGTCTTTTTTTTTTTTCTTTTAAGAAATAGAGTCTCACTTTATTGCCCTTGGTAGAGTGCTGTGGCGTCACAGCTCACAGCAACTTCCAACTCCTGGGCTTAGGCGATTCTCTTGCCTCAGCCTCCTGAGTAGCTGGGACTACAGGTGCCCGCCACAACGCCCTACCCACTGAGCCACAGGCACCGCCCATTATTGTCTTATTTTAAGAAATTGCCACAACCACCCTAACCTTCAGCAACCACTATCCTGATTAGTCAGCCCTGTTCAACACTGAGAAAAGACCCTCCAGCAGCAAAAAGATTACAACTTGCTAATGGCTCAGATAATCATTAGCATTTCCTAGCAATAAAGCATTCTTAAATGAAGGTATGTACTTTCTTTTTTAGATGTAATGCTGTTGCATACTTAATAGACTATGCAGAGTATACACATAACTCTTATATGCTGGCTCGGCACCTGTGGCTCAACGGGCTAAGGTGCCAGCCATGTACACCTAAGCTGGCGGGTTCGAATCCAGCCCGGGTCTGCCAAACAACAATGACGGCTGCAACCAAAAAAAAAAAAAAAATGGCCGGGCATTGTGGTGGGCTCCTGTAGTCCCAGCTACTCAGGAGGCAGAGGCAGGAGACTCGCTTGAGCCCAGGAATTGGAGGTTGCTGTGAGCTGTGATGCCACAGCACTCTGTCCAGGGTGACAGCTTGAGGCTCTGTCTCAAAAAAAAAAAAAAATAACTCTTATATGCACTGGGAAGCCAAAAAATTTATGTGACTCACTTTGTTGCAATATTCGCTTTATTACAGTGGTCTGGAACCAAACCTGCACTATCTCCGAGACAGGCCTGTGTAATGTTTTTGAGATGAATCCATGTTTTGTATGTATCACTAATTCATTCCTGGGTATTTCTGAGTCTCGGCTCTTTGTATGAATATACTACAATTTAGTCATCCATTCTCCTGTTGATAGATAGGTGGGTTGTTTCTAGGTTATGAATTTTTATTGTGAATAGAACTACTATGAACATTCTTTTTCAGGGTTTCTTGGGGTTTGGGATTTTGGTGGGGTGTTGTTTGTTTGCTTCCTTTTTTTATTTGTTTTGTTTTGCTTTTAGTTAGGGTCACACTCTGTTGCCCAGGCTAGAGTGCAGTAGTGTCAAATTAGCTTCATGCACCCTCACAGTCCTGGGCTCAAGCCGTCCCCTGTTTGCGTCAGCCTCCCAAGTAGTGGGGGCTAGAGGTGTGCATGCACTACCGCACCTGACGAATCGTTCTCTTCTCTCTCCTCTTTTCTCCTTCCTCTCCGCTCTTCTCTGCCCTCCTTCCTGTCTTTCTTTCACAGAGATGGGGGATACATTGCCCACACTGGTCTCAAACCCTTGGCCTCAAGCATTCCTCTCAACTCAGCCTCCCCCAAATGCTAAGATTACAGGTGTGAGCCACCACACCTGCCTGAAAAGCCATTTTAAAGATAGGAGATGTGCGCTGGCTCACACCTGTAATCCTAGCACTCTGGGATGCTGAGGTGGGTGGATCACCTAAGCTCTTGAGTTCAAGACAGGCTTGAGCAAGCACCAAACCCTGTTTCTAAAAATAGCCAGGCATGGTGGTGGGCACCTGTAGTCCCACCTACTCAGGAGGCTTAGGCAAGAGAATCACCTGAGCCCAAGAGTCTGAGGTTGCTGTGAGCTATGATGCTGCAGCACTCTACCAAGGGTGACAAAGTAACACTCTGTCTCCAAAAAATAAATAAATAAACAAATAAAAATAAAGATAGGAGTTGGGGTAAAATGGGTACCTAATAGATGGAGATGTTCCTGCAGGGAGGAGAAAACTGATGTGGAAAAGAGATCTCATCCCCCATATATAACTGGGTATGGAGGAACCCTCATAACCAAATCCTTCTCCACGTTATTGAGAGTGTGCATGTTTTCTATGGTTTCTTTGAAGGAGACGCCACCCTAGGGCTTGCTATGATAGTGAGGCTGAAGAACTTGAGCAGGAGGCTGTACTTCCACCAGGCTAGGTGAGGCTGCAGCTCCGCAGGCTCTGCCAAGTAGCTCCCCCAGCAACGTCCAACTTCCTGGATGATCAGTCCCCGTGTCTTAGATGTCTCTGTACAAGCCAGAGCATGGCATGCAGTAGAACCCATTAGATTCCTGCTTAATAGATGTTTGCTGAATTGAATTGCTTCTGACCCATGAGGAAGCAGGCCCTAGGCCCCTTGAAAGTTTGGAAGGGAAAAGAAAAAAAAGAAAGTAAGTTTGGAGGGAAGAAGGCAGCAGTGGGATGGGAGATGGGGAGTGGGGGACCGTATCCTCTAGGTCCGTGCACCAACACCTGGCAACTTTCCATGCAGCCAACAGAGGGCAGTGCCAGCCCACGTACCGCCCCACCCAGCTTTCTCACCTGCAGGCTGGCCCGGCAGGAAGCCAGGTAGGTGGGAGGTGGGTGACTCCATTTCTTTCCTTTCCTTTTTTTTTTTTTTTTTTTTTTGAGACAGAGCCTCAAGCTGTCACCCTGGGTAGAGTGTCGTGGCATTACAGCTCACAGCAACCTCCAATTCCTGGGCTCAAGCAAGTCTCCTGCCTCTGCCTCCCAAGTAGCTAGGACTACAGGCGCCCGCCACAACGCCCAGCTATTTTTGTTTGGGTTGCAGCGGTCATTGTTGGTTGGCGGGCCCAAGCTGGATTCGAACCCGCCAGCTCAGGTTTACATGGCTGGCGCCTTAGCCTGCTGAGCCACAGGCGCCGAACCTACTTTCCTTTTCTTTCTTTCTTTTTTTTAGACAGAGCCTCAAGCTGTCACCCTGGATAGAGTGCCGTGGCATCACAGCTCACAAAAACCTCCAATTCCTGGGCTCAAGCGAGTCTCTTGCCTCCGTCTTCCAAGTAGCTGGGACTACAGGCGCCTGTCAACCCGCCAGCTCAGGTGTACGTGGTGTACGTGGCTGGCGCCTTAGCACGTTGAGCCACAGGCACCGAGCTTTTTTTTTAGAGACAAACAGAATCTCACTTTATCGCCCTCAGCAGAGTGCCCAGGCATCACACAGCTCACAGCAACCTCCAACTCCTGGGCTTAGGCGATTCTCTTGCCTCAGTCTCCCAAGAAGCTGGGACTATAGGTGCCCGTCGCAACGCCCGCTATTTTTTTGTTGCAGTTCGGCTGTTTTTTTGTTGCAGTTCAGCCGAGGTCGGGTATGAACCCGCCACCCTCGGTATATGGGGCCGGCACCCTACCCATTGAACCATAGGCGACACCCTAGGTAACTCCATTTCACAGATGGAAAAGAGAGCTTAGAACCTGTCCCTCCAGAAGTAAGCATCTTGCCCTGGTGGATAGACAGATGTCGCCTCTCCATGGCCCAGGACTGCCCAGGAGCCCCGGGCCACTCGGTGATATCCTGACTGCTGCCCTCCTTCCCTGCTGCTCTAGGGAGGTCAAGCCAAGCAAAGACACTCAGCCTCCTGCCCTCCCTCTCAATGTACACCCTCTGATCCCTCTGGATCAGAGAGAGGACAGGAAGGGGCAGACTGGTCAGGTGCTGCCCGCAGCACCAGGCACACCGCCTACCCAATTAGGCACACGCCCCATGAACCCCGTGAACATCACTCAAATACCCCACACACCAGGCCCCTTCCCCCTGCCTCCTCCCCATAGAAGGAGCCCCTGAGGGTTAGTGCCAGGGACCTGGGCCAGGCACCAGGATTACCTTCTGCATCAGGGAGGAGAGCAGGCTGAAGGGGGAGACCGTCCCAGGCCTTGGCAGCCTTCCTCCTTCTCCTGGGCTCTCTTCCCCGCCAGAACCAGACAGTGGCTACCTGGGGCCTGCCTCCATCCCAGCACCCAATCGCAACCCTTCACCTCACTGGCAGAGTGTGGGGTACTGAAGGCCCAGGCCCCTCCCACTCAGGGCCCTTTTTCCTTACTACCCCCCCAAGTCAGCTAGACTTCTAGGGTACTGGCCCCCTGGTTAGGGGTGAGGAGGTGGGGCCTGTCCTCAGGTTTCCACGGCCGCCTGCTGGCTGGGACTGAGGGAGAAAGACAAGGGGAGAGCATGGCTGCACAACCTCCTCTTCCCCACCTCCCTTCCACTCAGCCTGTGGGCCGGGCTTGGGCCTGCTCTAGGTGTTTGGGTCTGACTCTTCTGAGGTCCCCTGCCTGCTCCCCAGGTCCAGACTTTGTGTCCCACCCTCTGCTGGCTTCCCCTCCAGCCTCTGCCTAATTACAGTATAAGATCATTTAATAACAATGAGAGCAGTGTCTGTCTTGCTCACTTCTGTATTCTTAGGACTGTACTTAGGCATCCAATAAAGATTTGCTGAATGAACACATTGATGGATTCTCTGGGTGTGGTGTACTGGATGGCCTGGGAGAGGCTCCCGAGGGGACTGACTTGCCCAGTCAGGTGAGAGCCTAGGACTCTGGACTCCCAGGCCAGTGCTCCACATCCCACAGCACAGGTGACCTAACACATGTGAGGCCTATCAGGAAACCACAAGGGGCACCTGTTGGGAAAGGGTGAAGCCTGGCAAGGATGAGAGCTGCAGATTCCCAGGGGTGACCCTCAGCTGAGTCATATCCCCCACTTCTCCCTGATGGCCTCTCAGCCCGGCCTCCGCTAGAAGAACCAGAAGACTGGAGGCCTGGGCTTGACCTGGTGAGGAGCTGTGTCCAGCAGGTCAGCAGGTCCCTGAGCTGGGAGGCTTCATGGGAAACAGTTGGGAGCCACAGCACCCACTGCAAAGAAGGGCTGGACAGGGACTGCCAGAGTGGGTGGCCAGTCTGGGAGAATGCTTTCTGGCCTTTTGGCCTCTTGGGGCTACCTCTGGGCTTAGGGAGAACACCAAGGAGCCCTTCACTCCCTGACTTCTGTCCTCAGAGTTAACAACACCCTCTGATCTTATGTCCAGGTCCAGGATCTGAACGCTTCCAGGGACAATTTATGGGACTGGAGACAGAGACAGGGAGAAGCACACATTCATTGAGCACTAAGTAGGTGCCATTTCTTGGATATATTTCATTTTATCAGCACTAGAAGGAAAAAAATGACTATTACATAGATGAGAAACTGAAGCCCAGACAACTCAAGCGTCTTATCCAAGGCCACACAGCCAGGAAGTATCGGGGAAGTAAGCTCACAAAGGTTTGTCTTACCCAGAGCTCATGTACTATGTACTGCCTCCCAGATTGGGGAGGGGGTAGGATATGCTCATGGGACTTCCTTCCATAAGCATAATAGTAGCCACAAGTCTGGCTACTAGATCTTTAATTTATTATATTAACAAAGACAGTTGGGGGCGTTGCCTATGGCTCAAGGAATAGAGCACCCACCCGGTATACCAGGGGTAGTGGATTCAAGCTAAAAGTGCAAAAAAAAAAGGTTCGGCGCCTGTGACTCAAGCGGGTAAGGCGCCAGCCACATACACCTGAGCTGGAGGGTTCGAATCCAGCCTGGGCCAACCAAACAACAATGACGGCTACAACAAAAAAATAGCCGGGCGTTGTGGTGGGCACCTGTAGTCCCAGCTACTTGGGAGGCAGAGGCAGGAGACTTGCTTGAGCCCAGGAATTGGAGGTTGCTGTGAGCAGTGATGCAATGGCACTCTATCCAGGGTGACAGCTTGAGGCTCTGTCTCAAAAAAAATAAATAAAATAAAATACTTTGATAACTATATTTCACTAAATAGGCTTCCTTTACAAGCTTAGGTATTTTATCTTAGGCCTTTAAAGACACATGAAAAAGGGATCTGTGGGCTTCGCCAGACTACCAAAGGAACCCAGGGCATGAAAACAATTAAAGGTTCCTGGGGCAGAGAAACATAAAGAAGCATTTATGGGTAAAGTCATATGATGCCTGATGTTTGCTTAAAGAGACTCAAAATCAGCGTGATAG
This sequence comes from Arctocebus calabarensis, assembly GCA_963573935.1. Taxonomy (NCBI): domain Eukaryota; kingdom Metazoa; phylum Chordata; class Mammalia; order Primates; family Lorisidae; genus Arctocebus; species Arctocebus calabarensis. Next base: position 10,528 of record CAUYON010082820.1, read on the forward strand.
ATGAAACAAGAACGGTAGAACATAACAGCTGCAAAGGTGAGTGATGGGCACGTGGGAATTCATGCTTCTGCCCTCTCTACTTTTATATATGTTTGAAATTTTTCCTAATAAAAAGTTTGTAAACATGTGCATGTAAAAAGGTAATATTTCAGGGGTGGCGCCTGTGGCTCAAAGGAGTAGGGCGCCAGCACCATATGCCGGAGGTGGCAGGTTCAAACCCAGCCCCAGCCAAAAAAAAAATATATATATATATAATATTTCTTTCTTTCTTTCTTTTTTGTAGAGACAGAGTCTCACTTTATCGCCCTGGTGTCACACAGCTCACAGCACCCTCGAACTCCTGGGCTTAGGTGATTCTCCTGCCTCCACCTCCCAAGTAGCTGGGACTACAGGCACCCACCACAATGCCCGGCTATTTTTTGGTTGCAGCCATCATTGTTGTTTTGGAAGGCCCAGGCTGGATTCGAACCCGCCAGTTCAGCTTGAGGCACAGGCGCCGAGCCGCAGGAAAAGATTTTTATTTATTTAATTATTTTTTTATTTTTTGAGACAGAGCCTCAAGCTGTCACCCTGGATAGAGTGCTATGACATCACAGCTCATAGCAACCTCCAATTCCTGGACTCAAGCGAGTCTCTTGCCTCTGCCTCCCAAGTAGCTGGGACTACAGGCGCCCGTCACAACGCCTGGCCATTTTTTGGTTGCAGCCTTCATTGTTGTTTGGCGTGTCCTGGGGCTGGATTCGAACTCGCCAGCTCAGGTGTACGTGGCTGGCGCCTTAGCCCGTTGAGCCACAGGCACCGAGCCAGGAAAAGATTTTTAAATCACCTGTATCTCTGTGGTCACTCAGACCAACCACTATTGACTTTGCGGTGGGAATGTCAGCGTATACTTCGTTGTCTTTTCTTCTGTTTATCACCTATTGGTGTGTCCACAATGACAAATGAGGATCTCGAGCCTGGCCTCAGGGCTTCCCAGTAAGTATAGAAATAAGTAAATAAGTAAGCAACACCTCAGCTGCCCTGCCCTGACTTAACAGACCCCACAGCCGGTGGGGGGTGGGCGGGAGGGAACTTGCTCCCAGGTGGAACTAGGATTGTTCTTCTTGCCTATATGTTGGTTTGTCCACTTCCTCTTCCCTCCTCACCCCCCCACTTTTTTTTGAGACAGAGTCTCAGCAGTGATGTTATAGCTCATAGCAACCTCAAAATCTTGGGCTCAAGCGATCCTCTTGCCCAGCTTTCCAAGTAGCTGGAACTACAGTTGCCCCCCACAGCACCCAGCTATTTTTAGAGACAGGGGTATCGCTCTTGATCAGGCTGGTCTCAAACTCCTGATGCTCAAGCCATCCACCCACCTCAGACTCCCCACTTTTTTTTTTTTTTGGCCGGGGCTGGGTTTGAACCTGCCACCTCAGGCACATGGGGCCGGCGCCCTACTCACTGAGCCACAGGCACTGCCCTCCCACTTATTTTTATTCACAGCAGCACCCACCCTCTGCAAACCAGAACTCCAGATGGCTCCAGTGATGGCCACCCCACCTGAGTCTTGCAGCTCAGGCCTGGGAAGGGAGGTACAAAGGAGCCCCTGGGCCTGGATGGATGGATTGTCCACTCTGAGTGTCTACACTAACCATGTGAGGCCAGGCAGAGCCTCAGCCCTCTGTATTGTCACAGATCTTTGTATCACCCTCCCCTCATACCCTGACAGCTTGGAAGGCCGTGGGCAGATATCCCCATCAGCCCCTGGCGACAGACCCACCCTGCCAGCTGGCCTTCTCCCCAGTGTCTCTGGAGGAATTCCGTCAGAAGCCAAAGCTGAGGGCGGCTCCTGTGGCTCAGCGAGTAGGGCGCCGGCCCCATATACCGAAGGTGGCGGGTTCAAGCCCGGCCTCGGCCGAACTGCAAAACGAAAAAATAGCCGGGCGCTGTGGCGGGCGCCTGTAGTCCCAGCTACTAGGGAGGCTGAGGCAAGAGAATCGCTTAAGCCCAAGAGCTGGAGGTTGCTGTGAGCAGTGTGACGCCACGGCACTCTACCCA
>CAUYON010082821.1:0-13357 GCA_963573935.1 Arctocebus calabarensis
ACATTTTCTTTCAATATTTCTGCAAGATTATATTTAATATGGGTCTCTTCATCAGAAAACAGCTACATTTTATGTATGCATCTACTTGAGAATACAACAGAACAAAGTATGAAAGGTTAATAAAAGCTCCATCTTTAGGGAAATTTCCCTTTGATTAAAGAAATTTAAGTTTTTGTGTGAGTAGTACTATTATACCTATCTTGAGTGTCTTGCTTGTACTGTATCACATCATACCTTTATTTAATTCTTAATAAACTGTTCACTTGTTAAAAAAAAAAAAGAAAGGGCCCAGTGATTCACTTTTGTGGGAACTATTTGTCTCCTCTGTGGTCTTTGTCAAACTGAAGTTACTTTCAACCCTGTAGGTCTAACTGTAATTCTAATATAATTCTGCTTTCAAGGACGTAACTACTCTTGATTCCATTACATTTACCTTTACCTATTTAATAAATACTAATTAATAAATATTAAGTTACCAAACAATAGGATCTTTTTTTACAAAGTGTGTGATAAGTTGGTGAGATGCATATTCGACAGGTACTTAGGACAACACCAAAAGTAAGATATGTGCTCTGCTGGTATGTACCAAGCAGCTATTTAAAGTATCATACAAGGAAGAAAAGAGAAGCCTAGTGCACTCCCCCAGGCATCCCCCCAAATAATCTTCTTTATAACAAAACTAAGGCTCAAACATTGATAGTACTTATCATAATATATTACCAGATTCATTTGAAGGCAGTTTTGACTGTTTACTTCAAAGCTTAATTTTAGTTGAAGATGGTAAATATCAGTCCTCCCCCACACATCAAAAAAAATTAATTAATTAATTAACAATTGTTCTGAGGCAAATTTAGTTGAATCTTTAAATACTTTAAAATGAAAATCTATCTCTTGGATCTGCCTTTAAAAATTCTAAGTTTTTAAATTAATTTTAAAATAAAACACATTTATTTTAATAAATGAAAATATCACAATTCCCCTTCAATACATCTTCCTGTATTTCATTTTCTTTTCCCCCTGTCTTGATCCGTTTATATTTTATTTCATTTTTCTGATTTCAATTCACCTTGTTAAAAACAAAGGCAGAGAACAAATTGCAGCTGAACATCTTAGCATTTTTGTGCTTACATTAGTGAATTTTTTTACAATGTCAAATTACAAAGCCGTTATTTCCCACATTGTCCTTCCTAATCTTTCATCTATTTGGTTTTGCTTGTTCCCAGTACTAAGCTCTGTAAATTGCCTGAGTTTATTTAGTAAATGACCTTTTCCACCCTAGTTTCAATTTCATTGTTTTGTAGAGATCTGATTAATCGCTATGATAAACCATGGGATGACCTAAAGGTGAATCATTTTCCCAGCAGTCCGAAAAATTTGTGAGAGAAAAGACTTTTAGTATGTTTCTGTGGCCAGCCAAGTTTTGGCTTGTGGAAAATAAGGTAATATTGCAGTAAAGAGAAGAGTTACTTTTTAAATTCAGTTGAATCAAACATATTGCATAAGGACATAATGACTCTTTGCATTACGTATGTGTTAATTTATATACATGTATGCTTTTTTCCCCAAGTAACAGGAAGCAATTCTTAAAACAAGAAAGAACAAAGCATCCATGTATTATTTTTCAGAAAGCCCATGAGGGAAAAAATACGACAATAACTTAAACCATTAGGTTTTCTGGCCACTGTGAAAACCTTTAATTACCAGGGATTTCCGAGGATTAGAAAGAAGTGAATAAACAAAGGTCTCCATAAGACAAAAACCTCCAGAATGCCCTAGACTGAGTATTTGTTTTACTCTTTACACATTCATTTTTTGCCATTCCAAGGCATCAGAAAATATCAGTAATACACAATTTTTAACTGTCAGTTGTGAAATGCATCTGTCATTTGTGTTTATTCCATCTATTTTCAGAAATATTTAAAGGCTCTTTAAAGGTGTGAATTAAATGGAAGTTTCACTTGTCTTAGAGCACTGATAATATAAGCAAATAGTAAAAACCTACTAACTAATTTGGATTTGAACACAGGTTTTCTCCCCAAATGAAGAAATCTCATTTAAAATACAGGTAGAAAGCTGTGGTGTACAGCTAAAGAAAAGCAAACAGAAAACGTAGATTCAAGCTTTGTGTAGAAATTTCTAAGCAATGTGAATGTGGACAAATCATTTACCCTCCCTGGTATTCACAAACGAACTTTTAGTAACTCTGTTCCCTTTATATAGTTGTTAGATTGTTGGAGCAGGAAAATGAAATTCAGCAGTGAATGATAAATTGTTCAATAAATGTGAGGTCAAAGTATTAACTGAGATACTATCCCTCAACTATTTCTTATAAATAATGAAATAATAAGGATTTTTTTTGTGTTACAGTCTAAGGATTCATTCAATTTGATGTGACTTATTATGTAGAGTCCTTCTGAGAAATACAACCAATCAATGTAGATATTATAATATTTTATGTATATATATGTATATGTGTGTGCGTATAAAATAAAATAAAACCAGGTTCATGTAATTATGGAAGCTGAGAAGTCCCATGATCTGTAAATCAGCAAGCAGGAGACTCAGGAGAGCTGATGGAGTAATTTCCCATACAGTCTGGCAAGCTTAAATAACAAGAAAAGCTGATGTTTCAGTGTGAGTCCAAATGCAGGAATAGGCCAATGTCTCAGGTCAAGAAGTCAAACAGGAGAATTCCCTCTTACCATTCTTTATGTCCTGTTCATATCTTTAGTTAATTGCATGATGCCCACTCAAGGTAGAGAAGACATCTGCTTTACTCAGTCTACTGATGCAACTTTCATTTCATCCAGAAATACCCTCACAGGCACAACCAGAATAATGGATAGCTAAATATCTGGGCACCCCATACCCAAATCAAGTTGACACTTAAAATTAATCATCACATTCATATATCTTATTCAGCATAATATCCCTCCAGTATCACAAAGTACAGGTATTCTCAATAACTTTTAATGTGTTGAAATAAGTATCTAAGATATGCTCAGTATAAGATAGATGTCCATTGCAAAAATAAAGGTTTAATAAGAGTTTTTTTGTTCTACATGCGTAATGGCAACAAGAATTATTTTAAATGCCTTAATATTGAACATACACATTTATCCCACAGTGATTAAATTTGGTAGGTTATTCCACAGTGATCTTAAAACTTAGGATAACAACAACTATATCTGAAACACTGATGGCTCACGAGGTAAGCAACATGTGAATTAGTGAAGTATTAATGCTTCTAGAATTGAAGTGGCTCGTTATGAAAGTTTTGAGATGCACAAAAATCTGCATGGACAGAAACACATGAAGCCTTCCTCGCTGAAGTTAAAACCTGCCTGCGGGACTAGAAAGGATGCTATTGATTGTGTTTCTTGGATATAAAACAAAGGAAAAACAAAGACTACAATGGTGTAGTCTGTTGCAAAACTTTTGTAATGGCCCATAAGGGGAGAGGGAGGGAAGAAGAAGGAGAGGGTTGGGGAGAGATGGGACAAAGGGTGAGATCACATGTGTGGTACATATTCAAGTGGTCAGGAGAAAACTTCTAAATAAGGATCAAAAATGTTTTCATATAGTAAACGAGAAAATATCATGAACGATATGTCAATCAGGTTGATAAAATATCTCAGATTGCATGTGAAGCCCCCGCACTGTACCCCATAGTTGAACTAATGTACACAGCTATGATTCAATAAAAAAAAATAAAATTTAAAATCATTAAAAATTGTCAACTACCATTTTCTCTAATTCTTTCCCAGCATTCATTTCTTAAACCCACTTAGGCATTCACCCCCATAATTCCACTGAGAAAACTCTTGAAATAATCATCATAATGGCAAATCCAGTTATCAATTTATTTTTGATATGTCATCAGAAATCAATCATGTCTCTCTTCGTAGACATTTTTTTCCCAATTGACTTTTAGTACAAAACATTCTCTTGGCTGTCTTTCAGACAAGCCACATTTTTTTCTGTATCCTTTGCTGGTTTCTCTTCATCTTCCAAATCTCTACACATTATACTGTCAATAATTGAGGCACTGGGGCTCCTCTCTGTCTATACATACTCTTTAAGTGATCATAGCTACTTCAGTGGCTTAAAAAATGTCATAGCCACCAACAACTTACAATTTTTTATCTCCAGTTTGAATACATCCTTGAGTTATATATACAGCTTCTCTCTCTACACCTTCACTTCGACTGTTAATAAATCGTTTCAAAGAAAATGTCTTAAAAGAGTCACTCTTGAAGTTTTTACCCAAACATAATCCTGTTCCACACTCCTTCACATCTGAAAATATAAACCTACTTGCCATCTTAGAACTTAAAAAAACAACCTAGATGTCTTTGTATTCCCCTCCATAAAATAAAACTAATCCATTAGTAACTGCTGCTGGCTTTGCCAAGAAAACATATTTAAAAATTTTACCACTTCTCTTCCATCATTGCTGTCATCTGTGTCTAAGGCACTTATACCCTGGATTACAGATTTACAGATTAAATAGGATCTGGCTCACTGAGACCATCACCTGACTGATTTCTCTGTTTCTAACCCATATTATGGGTTGCATCTGAACTCTTACTATGATCATGATGGTACTATTTTTTTTTCTTTTCTTTTTTTTTTTTTTTTTTTGAGACAGAGTTTTACTTTGTCACCCTCGGTAGAGTGCTGTGGCATCACAGCTTACAGAAACCTCAAACTTTGGGGTTTTTAAGTGATTCTCTCTCACTTCAGCTTCCCAAGTAGCTGGAACTACAGGCACCTGCCACAACGCCCGTCTATTTTTTTTGTTGCAGTTGTCATTGTTGTTTCAGCTGGTCCAGGCTGGGTTCAAACTCACCAGCATCTGTTAATGTGGCTGGTGCCCTACTCGCTGAGTATCAGATGTCTAAGAGTTAGTACCAAAATGGAGAGTACCCAAAGGTCCTTTAGCAGGATGGGAAAGCAGTTTGAATTTGTGACTCAGAAAGATCTACCGACCAACAGGTTATGCTGAGACTAAAGGCAGAACACATGGAAGGAAATGTCAGTGGTTCCCACATGGGGAAGTTATTACTTCTTATTAGAAGTAACGCATCTTGTCCAAAATAGCAAAAGTAAGACTTTCATCATTGAGCAGAATTAGAAATTTCACCTTCTATTGATCTACTCTGGCTTCTCCCTGACATGCAAAGTCAGAACGGCCAGAGACTAAATAGGGGTTGTCTCATTCGAGAGTAGATTCCCAAACACTGAAGCCATTTAGTACATAATGGATTTCCAACCATTGGAGATTCTGTCAAATGCTGAACAGCAGAGAAATGTTTCAGCTGAGATTTAAACATTAATATTGTATCAGACAACATTGAAGTTTTGTTCTACTTTATAATCAAGCATTAACACTCACTGACAGTTACTACAGAAGCAAGGCTTGTTTCCCACATTTGCTTTCATGGAGCTAACAGGCTGGTAGTGATATAAACAAAAGGATTAGATACAAAAAAAAAATTGTGGGAGTGCATTAGTTTTCTGTTGCTGCCATAACAAATTATTATATGTTGGGCTGTATAAACAAGTGTATTACTTTATAGCTCTGTATATCACAAGTGTGGCATGGATCTCACTGGTTAAAATCAAGATCTTGACAGGGTTGCATTTCTTTCTAGAGCAGCGGTTCTCAACCTGTGGATCACGACCCCTTTGGGGATCTAAGGACCCTTTCACAGGGGTTTCCTAAATACATCCTGCATATCAGATAGTTATTTTACGATTCATAACAGTAGCAAAATTACAATTATGAAGTAACAACAAAAATAATTTTATGGTTGGGGTCACCACAACATGAGGAACTGTATTAAAGGATCACAGCATTAGAAAGGTTGAGAACTACTGTTCTAGAGGCTCTAGGGAAGAATGTGATAATATATAATAATGAAACTATGTCTGCTTTTTGCCCCACAAAATAACCTTAGGGATGTTGGGCAGAAATTATGTATGGAGTTTTAATATAGCTAGCACTATATTGTTTGCTATTCAGTTGACAAGACATTTAAAATAATTTAATTCTTAATATTTGCAATGATTCAAGATGGAATGGTTAATTAGCTCTGTTCACTGTCATCTGTTGGTTCCTACGAAAAGGGAAATATAAACAATTACATGAAGACAATTATACAATAGGATAGAGGTTATACTAGGGTAAGAAAGATGTGAAAGGAACACATGTTCAAGAAAATAGGACACAGACAGGAATCTGTTTTCACAGAAAGCAATGTTAGGTAAAAGGAAGGGAAAGAGTTTCCCAGGTAGAAGAATATTTGCGAAGCATGAAAGGTGACAGAGTCTGACGTGTTTCTTCAACTAGAGTTGAAAATTCAGAGCAGAAATTGAATGACAAGGGAAGGAGTGGTCAGTAATGTGGAGAAGCAGACGAAGGTTAAGATAGTATTAGGACTAAAGTTTAGATGCATTATGTTGCAAAATATATACTTACTAAACAATCCTACTAGTCAACCTCAAGTTTCCACTAAAATATGGCCTAGTTTTTTTGTAGGTCTTAATTCTGGGCTGCAGAAGTCACTTAATTATATAACAGTAAATAAGAAAAATTATACACATTATAAAAGGACTTAGGTTGCATTGATGTTTTGATCTACATATAGTTAAATTAAGTAGACTCAATGGCTTAAACTCTATTTATTCATTCTTCATCTATCCTTTCATTTTTCAGATTATTAAGGATGTTACAATAATCTGACACATTAACTTCCTCATATCCTTTGAGAATACATTATGCCATGTCACCTGCTATAAAGGGAGCTATGAGAAAATGAATGATCATTAAATTCATTATGATTAAGGAATAATGTTAAAATCTTTATTAATGTTAAAATCTTTAACATTAAGCATGGCTCATCATGAGCCAAGTTATTTTTATAATGAAAGAAATTAGACAAGATCTTCTCACTTACAGTTATATAATGAAAACATAAATATTAGGAGTCCAACATATGTAAATTCAAATTGGAATATTAGATTAACCATTTTTTTCTGTGTGGCATTGTCCAATTCTGGCATCCCTTTTAAGTCTCAATGTTTTTAATTATAAATGAGGACAATTATGTTGATTTTGCAGACCTGTGTTGAGATTTATAATTTAGATGTACACATAAAAAATACTATTTCATTCAGTTTGCTTCAGTTCAACTGTCAATATCTAGAAGATTTTTAACCATTTAGCAAATTTAAATTTATTTCCCCTTAATGTTTTTCAATTCTATCATCAGCAATATCAAGTTTTATCATTTAAATGGACTGTAGGCCAGGTTTCATGAGAAGTTATTGCAGTCTTTTCAAATTCTTGCTTTCATAATGATGGATTTTCACTATAAAAGGGTTAAAATGAATGATGGAAGATCATTAGCTGTGAGAACTTCTAAGAAACTGTAGGAATATATATAGGAGTGTCTTCATCCAAAACTAAAGATACATTAATACCTGTTAACGTACATTCTGTTTTTCCGATTTGATGGGCCATTTATTTTACATAAAATGTAATTTACTCATTGAGGTGGTACGCATCATTAACTTGGACTTCTAAATAGACGGTCATGTAGAAGGCTACCTGCAGTCTCTGAAGTCTGCCCACACACACCTAGAATTTAGCAAACTAAGTTTTGCATCCTCTATGGGGTCTTATGATTATGTGCAAGTTATATTGTGGCTTTTTATCCTGTTCTAATAACCTCTGCTGACAGTTGGGATGAAAATAACGCATGAGGAAAAACATGCAGGAATAGTTTCTTCAATTAAGTGCTTTCCCCTCTCTAACATGTGCTTCTCAGGGCCTCAAAAGATCTTGTTGGTGGTGATTGTAATTAAAATCAAAATGTGCCACAAGCACATTGAAGAATCATATTTTTATAATATGTATGCAAACCTCTTTTAAATAAAAGTAATGAGTCCATTTGGGGGGCTTTGAAAATTGAAAAGGTGTAGAAAAAGCAAAATGTCTCCCATCTTTTCTCCCACTAGCATTATGATACATTATGAAACAACTTCATATACCTTTATTTTAAATAATTTTGTATTATTGACATATATTATTATAACTTTGCAATTCACACTTTTCTTTATTCAACAGAATTCATGTTGCCACAGCAAAACAACAAGCACACAAACAACCCAAACAGTAACAACCACCCTTCCTCTGGGTGGCGTCATTCTACATTCCCCTCCTGAAAGAGCTCATAGTCCAAGTAAAGATAAAATACAAATATAAACGTCACAGCTGTCTACACTGTCACTGTTACTATTTTTAGTGCTACATTACAGTTACCTCTATGTATAAATGCTTCATTGAAATATCTCATTTTATTCTTCAACCAGATATCTATAGTTTTCATTTTACGATAAGGCACCTGTGTCAGAGATACTAAATGACTTGGTTAATACCTGGGAGCCAGTGAGGGGCAAACCAGCTTGACTTTAGAGTTCACAGTCGTAATGATCACAAGACCATGCCTAGTATTGAGAAATGAAATAATTGCAGAAAAGGTGATCAGCTTTTTCTTAGTTTTTCCTTCCAGAGGAAACTTTTCTGGAATAGAAATAAACAAATGTACAGAAGTAGAAGGGAATATAGGTTTAGGGGTGTGCCTGCTGAGTGGCTGACTCTGGGATGCTGTTTTTGTGACTGGTTCTTAGCGAAGTATAATTTGATGGAAGAACAGAATAATAATAATGAGAGAAAGAGAGAGAGAGAGAAGCCCAGAAGAGGTAATGAGGATAAGAGGCAGCAAAGGACACTCAAATTTCAGTTGTCATTTTTCAGCAATATATTTTGAGTGGAAGGCTAATAATCTTCCTTTTTCTATAACTCTTTACAATTTGGAAAAAATTTTAACAGGGATGACCTGATTTAATCCCAAAAACAAACCTCTAAAAAAGTATTATGATCCTCAAATTGATATGAAAAAATCCTGATACCCAGAGAATTAAATTTCACTGTCTAAATTCATGATAAGAAAACTTTTTCTTAACCAGCACACATTTACCACCAACCAAGTACCAAGCACTGCATTAAACAGGTCTCTGACAGCTAAGAACATACAGTTTTATTAAAGACATAGAAATTTCATTCAAATTATTTCATATTGACTTTAGTTATGCATCTGTTTTTCAGAACTACTCATAACAATTGCCATTTCAGTGAAACTTAATTGTGACATGCCTGCCATTTTATTCCCCTGTATTCCACTCAGGTGAACATTGCTGAGGTTTACAGCAAAAACCTGATGGCATTAACTCAGCATTACATTGACATTTTTTCTGAGGCGATTTGACTTTGGAGGTTTGAAATGGGAGCTGTTAGAGTAGCATACATAATTCCTTTAAATTGCAACTACCATAACAAACTCTAAATTTTCCCTTTAGGCTCTTTGTGGTCCCAATTGCATAGCTGAGTAATCACAATAATGTCAGTACCTGGGGTTTTACATATGTAAGTGGTTCTTATTAATAACAGTGTCAGAATGTAAATCATAGACTTCATGGCTCCTGAAATTGTTAAGTCAAAGGCAGTATAGATCTCTGGGTCTGAATGTCATTACCTGAAAACTGGGAACAAGGATTAGTGAAATGATACATCTAAGAACTCCTGGGTGATGCATGGAGACACTAAAGGCATCACCTTCTGTCTTCACCTCTCCAGTCTCTTATCTATGCTTACTAAGTGCTTTGTGTGCCAACTTGCCTCTTCATTCTTTAAACAAAAAATAGTTTACCTCAGGCCTCTCTCGGTGGCTCATGCCTGTAATACCTGCACTCTGGGAGGACGAGGCAGGGGGATGCTTGAACTCAGGAGCCTGAACAAGAGAGAGATCCCTATATCTACTAAAAATAAAGTAAAAATAAAATACTGAGTGTGATGGTATACACCTGTAGTCCCAGCTAATGGGGAGGCTGAATCTCTTGAATTGAAAAGTTTGAGGTTGCCGTGCATTAGGACACCATGGTACTCTACCCAGAGTGACAGCAAGACTCTGTTTCCAAAAAAAAAAAAAAAAAAGCTTCAAATAAAAATTCACTGCTTCTCCTCTGCCTCATTTTTGTCTCCTCAAGACTATACATTTAGCTGCCTTCTCATTTGATCCATAGTGCTGTCTTGGCAGAAAATCAGAAGCAGGTAGAAGAATGAGATTGGGATATTGTTGTATCATTAAAAAAAACCAAAATACTCTGGTCTTTATTCCAAGTTCCTGGGAGGGATCTTCTAAAGTTGTGTTAGGACTTTTGTTATTCATCCTGAGACCCTGGGAGTTCATGCTAACAAGGTGACTCAGGGTGGCCCCCTAGGTAGATGGAGGGATAGCCATTATAGAACGGGCAGCCATGCAATTACAAGGTTGCATGTTTGAGCTGAGTGAAATTGCCATAGAAAAGGCATTGGGAGTCACTTCAAGTCCGTGTGGATCCTTGGCTTTGCCCATGAAAGAATTCAGGAGTGGGCTATCAGTATAAGGTGAAAGTGAGATTTAATCAGAAGCTATAGGAAGTCTGCCTCACACACAGGAGAGGCAAGTTCTTCTTGCAGAAGAGAATTGGCCCCCTGGTTCCTGTTGCCTTTCTGTAAAACTTAATTATAGGCTAAACAAGAGACAGAATATTCATGGAAGGGTTGGTGTTTTCCTGGAATCAGGGTGACATCCTCTATTTCTCCACTCTCTTGGGTCTACCAAGTTGGGACTTGCCCTGCCTCCATTCTGCTTTGATGGGGGTAATTTGGAACTTTATTGTGAGACTTTCTGACTCAGTTATGCGGCAGCACTGCCCAAAGCAATGCCTTTGTTTCCTCTCAGTACCACCTGAGCCCCTCAACTTCTGGACGGAGAAAGGGAAGCTGGAGATTGAGTTCAATGTCATAGCCAGTTAGTCAATCAGTTGTACCTATATGATGAACTGCCAATAAAAACTCTGGATACCTGAAGCTCAGGTGAGCTTCCTGAATGATAAACAACGTGGACGTTCCTGTGGGGTGATGAGTGTTGATCCCATGGGGACAAAACACAGAAGCTCTATATTTTAGACCCTCCTGGACCCCACACTGCACATATCTTTTGGCTGGTCCTGACTTGTACTCAATATAATAACACTGTAGTTATTAGCATAGAGCTTTCTCGAGTTCCCAGAGTCATTCTAGATCATTAACAAACCTGAGGATCTAGTGGGAACCTCTAAATTTGTATCCAGTTGGTTGAAACAAACAAGTGGCCTGGAAACTCAGAAACTGGGGCCTGAAGTGAGGGCAGTCTTGTTAGGGACTACAATGTTAACCTTCAGAATCTGCCTTGACTCTGATTAGTTAGTGTTAGAATTGTGTCATAGTATTACAGATATGTAAGTGTTCAACACTGCCCAAATATACAAACATGTGTATCATATTTGTGAGACTATCTTCAATTTTTATGGACTTTTGCTGTTAAGGGCCTGATATGACTATCTTTGGAGGACTGTCTTAGAGCTAATAAATTCACCAGTATTATAGGCTCAATTGTGTCCTCCTAAAATTTATGTATTAAAGTCCTAAACCGTAGTTTATGTGACTATATATGGTGATAGAACCTTAGAAGAAGTGATCGGGTTACAATGGGGTCAGTAGAGTGGTCTTTATCTGACTAGCGCCCTCATAGGAAGAGGAGGTAAGAGCACAGTGAACAATGGCTTCAAGGCTGACCATGTGAGTACACAGCAAACTGGTGGCCTTAGAAGAAACCAAATCTTTCAAGACCTTTATCTGGAATTTTTAGCCTCTAAATTATGAGAAAATGGTTTTCTGTTGCTTAAACTACCCAGTCTTTGCTATTTTGCTCCTATTGTGTCATCCTTAGCAATCTAGCATAAGTATATGTGCAGGAAAGTAAGGAATGCTTAAATGTATGAGTAATTATCGTTGTCCCTAAATTAATAACTGGCACAGAAGTGTGAAAGCCCAGTTGTTTTTTTTTTGTCTTGAGACAGTTCAAATTCTGAGACAGAATCTATATCCCACACTCCTCAGAAGGTATAGACTGAGGCTGAAAATTTGGCTGAAATTGTGGCTTTGCTCCACTTTGTTCTCCCTCTCTAATAACCTGCACCTGGGAGTATTTTGTTAACAAATCACTTATAAGTCAACTGTAGTTTCAAAGTCTACTTTTGCTGATCCATTTGTAGAAAGAGTATTTATCCTTGTGTCTTCTTCCCCATGGATTACCAAATGCTGCTGGTCCCTTGATCAAAGTTTACTGCCCCTGTACTTGGGAGGCTGAGGCAAGGGAACTGCGTAAGCCCAAGAGTTGGAGGTTGCTGTGAGCTGTGATACCAGATCGTTCTATGGAGGGCTCTTGTCTCAAAAATAAATAACAAAGTGAGACTCTTGTCTCAAAAATAAATAAGTATATACTGCTCCTGTCAAGGTGGTCACATTTTGTAACTCTCTTCTGGGTGTATTAACTTCTCCTAATTATCCCTGGGGAACTGATGGCAGTAACAACTCTGTTAATGCACATTTTGGAATAAAGCGTTATCCTTTATGACTTCTTTACCTCAAGCCTACAATATGACAATAGAAAATTCATAAAAAATTTTAAAATGTAGCAGAATCTTGGTACTATCACCTTATTGGCTGTTATCTACAAAATCTTATTGAAGAATTACCTATTGGGTAAAATGAACAGTATTAAAGTGATGGGTGGATATATCCTAAAAGCACAGATGTCATCACCATACAATATATACATGTACCAAAATTCAACTTGTACTTTCCAAGTCTATTAAAATTATATATATCGAAATCTATTAAAATTATATATATGTATGCATATATATATAGCGACAATCACAATACATAAAATTATATATATATCCAAATCTATTAAAATTATATGTATGTGTATATATATATTTATATATATTTATATATATATATATATATAGAGAGAGAGAGAGAGAGAGAGATAGTAGCAAAGCATATAAGTGTATGGGTTCCAGAGCTTTGTCACATAACAGTGCAGGGCAGTCTGAGTTACTTGAGTATTCTGTATATCAGTATTTTCATGTATAAAATAGGGATGATAACACAGATTTCATAATCTGTTTCTCTTAAGATTGAGTTAACTTCTAAAACATTCCAGTAGTGTGTGCTCAAGAGTCACTGTTTTTAATTTTCTTTTCTTTTTTTTTTTTTATAATTTTATTGAATCATAATTCTGTACATTGGTGCAATCACAGGGCACGATTCATATACATTCAGAAATGTTTTGATTGTACTGTTACAGATAGCCTTCATGGCATTTTCTTAATCACTATATAAAGACATTGATACTCT
>CAUYON010082823.1:0-35366 GCA_963573935.1 Arctocebus calabarensis
TTTCTTTTCTGAATGTATTTATCTTCGTTCATTCTTTACGAGGTTTTTGTTTCTAGTCCTTACCTTAAACATTGTTATTGTTATTAAGTTTTAAGCCTTTTTAATTCTGTGAAGGCAAAACATAGAAACCTAATAAACACATGTATATGTAATATAATGTAAGAAATAAAAATAAAAAAAAAAACAAGCCCTCACAAAATCAGCATGATGCCACAGGCCCCAGATTGGGCATGCCTGCCTTAGAGATTATTTTATGATTTCTGGGACTTAGGTTGCTTTGTTCAGGGTTCCATTTCACTGTGGTTGACATGAAGCAGTAACTGGGTAGGAATGTTGAATGTGGAATGAGTGAGTAGCATCCAGAGTTATGGTTAAGAAACCTGGTTGCCATTGTCATAGTTAAGAGTATTGCTCCAGAATCTGACTGTCTGAGTTTAGTTTGGCTCAGTTGTTTCCTAGCTTGTAACCATAGACAAGTTTATTAACTTTTCTGTTCTTTAATGTCTTCATCTGTAAAATCAGGGTAATAGTTATATCTATAAGACATTGTTAAAATTTATTTGTTTTGAGCGGCGTCCGTGGCTCATCGAGTAAGGCGTGCCAGCCCCATATGCCGAAGGTGGCAGGTTCAAACACTCGGCAGACCTGTAAAACAGAAAAATAACCAGGCGTTGTGGCGGGGCCTGTGGTCCCAGCTACTTGGGAGGCTGAGGCAAGAGAATCGCCTAAACCCAGGAGCTGGAGGTTGCTGTGAGCTGTGTGATGCCACAGCACTCTACGAAGGGTGATAAAGTGAGACTCTTTCTCTACAAAAAAAAAAAAAGTATTTGTTTTCTTTTGTAAGGATTAAATGGATTGTAAAGCATTTAAGAGAATGCTGAGCAGGTAGAAAACTGTTAATGTTAATGATATTATACAGTGTGAATGTTTATCGTGCAGACTGGTTACCATCTCATTAGTTTTAGGGTTTTCATTTCTCTAATGACCTTTCTACCCTCTCCATCAATATTTTCTACCAGAGAAGGCTTTTATTCTATTCAGGACATTTAGCAGTCTCTGAAATAATCTTTTGTTAGTTTGTTTTGTTTTGAAATTTGAAATCTATATGGAAAGGGAACTTTTCCATGTTGTTTAATATTATATCCTCAGATCAAAATAATGGTTGGCTTGTAGTAGTTGTTTATTGAGTATTTATTAAAATAATGTATTAATAGGTTGTTTAAAAGTTCTTTTTTATGTTAACAGGTAAAAATACATACACCTGCTTTTGTTTTTTTTGAGACAGAGTCTCACTATGTTGCCCTCGGTAGAGTGCTGTGGGGTCACAGCTTCCAGCAACCTCAAACTCTTGGGCTCAAGTGATTCTCTTGCTTCAGTCTCCCAAGCAGCTAGTACTATAGGAATCCACCACAATGTCTGGCTATTTTTTGGTTGTAGTTGTCACTGTTGTTTGGTAGGCCCAGGCTAGATTCAAACCTGCTATCTCCTGTGTATGTGGCTGGTGCCCTAGCCACTGAGCTACAGGCACCAAGCCATATTATAGCTGCTTTTAAAAAGTCATTGCTAAATAATTCTCCCTATCCACCTGGCTATCACCCAATGGCACTTCAAATCTCATAGACTATTGCAAAAAGAACTCTAAAATTTCCATGTAACTACAAAAGATCCTGAATAGTCAAAGCAATCCTGAGAAATTAGAAAAAAGTTGAAATCATTACACTTCTTGATTTCAAGTTACATTACAAAGCTATAGTAATTAAAATAGTATAGTCCTGGCATAAAAACAAATATATAGATACATGGAAAAAAATAAAGAGATCAGTAATAAACCTACATAGTCAACTAATTTTTGCCAATGGTAAAATAATGCACAATGAGGAAAGAATATTATCTTAAATAAATGATGTTAGGAAAACTGGATATCCACATGCAAAAGAATACAATTGGACCCCTATATAACACTGTGTGCAAAAATCTACTCAGAATAGATTTACAGACCTACACAGAATACCTAAAATCATAAAACTTCTAGAAGAAAACAAAGGAAAAATCTCTTTTACATTTGCTTTGACATTTTGATCTTTTGAATACGACACCAAAATTTCAGGCAACAAAAGCAAAAGTAAAAAAGTCCAACTAAATAAGAAGCTTCTGCATAGCAAAGAAAACAATCAATGACAACAAAAAGAAAACTGAAAGTCTAGGGAAAAATAGGACTTGCAAACCATACATTTGATAATTGGGTTAATATCCAAAATATATAAGAAACTCACACAACTTATAGACAAAATCTCCTGAAAGTCTGACTTAAAAATGGACAAAGGACCTAATAGACAGTTTTCTAAAGAAGACATAAAGATGACAGATATACTAAAAGATGCTCAGCAGCACTCATGATCTGGGAAAAGCACATCAAAACACAGTGAGGTCACCTCATACTTGTTAAGATGGTTATTATCATAAAGATAAAAGATAAGTGTGAGGGTATGGAGGAAGGGAACATTTGTACACTATTGGTGGGATTTTAAAATGGTGCACTTATGAAAAACAGTATGCATATTCTTCAAAACATATAAATAGATCTACCATGTGATGTGCAATCCTTTTTCAGGTATGTGAATATACTGAAGAATATGAAATCAGGATATCAAAGAAATACCTGCACCTCCATGTCAGTATTGCACACAATAGCCAAGATACAATAGAAACAATTGAAGTGTTTATTGACAAATAAATAAATTGTGAAATACATTATATATATAAATATATATATATATATAAACCTATATGTATAAACATATGTCATGGAATAGTATGCCTACACACACACACACACACACACACACACACATATATATATATAATGGGATATTATTCACCTTTCTGAAAAGGAGATTCTACTATTTGTGACAACATAGATAAGCCTGATGGGACACTGTGTTAAGTGAAATAAGCCAGACACAGAGAGAAAAACCTTGAATGATCCTGTTTATATATGGAATATATGAAAGTTGAATATATAGAAGTAGAGAGTAAAATGGTGGTTACTAGGAGCAATGAGGTAGGGAAACGAGACTATGTCGGTCAAAGAATGAATAAGTCTAGAAGTCTAAGGTGCAGCATGGTAACTGTAGTTAATACTTCATTATATACTAGAAATTTGCTAAGAAAGTACATTTCAGGTGCACTCATCTCTCTCTCTCTCACACACACACACAGGTAACTATGTGAGGAGATGAATATGTTAAGTTGCTTAACTGTAGAAATCATGTTCTTGTACACACATACATATCTGTCAGGTTGTGCACCTGAATTACATACAACTTTTATTAAAAAATATAATACAAGCTCAACATCACTAATCATTAGGAAATTTTAAGTAAAAACCATATCCATTAGGATAGCTGCTATCAGAAAAACACAAAATAGTAATTGCTGACAAGGATATAGGAAAATTTAAGCCCTTGTGCATTATGTCTGGGAATGTAAAATAATACACTACTATGGAAAACAGTATGCACTTCTTTGGAAGATGAAAAATAAAATTATCATATAAAAATATATAATACAGTAATGATATGTGGGGGTAAAAAAGTTCATATGCTATGAGATGAGCTTTCCTTATGAACATACAGGAAAACATAACAAAACAAAAGCTTAGCACATCAAGCAGCTTTTACGCATATATGTATGTATGAATATTTTTGGTATAAATAATCTGACTTGACAGCAAATTTAGGAGTCTAACTTCATAAAACTTTTTTATTTATAAAATAAATAAAGTCCACACTGATACAAATGATTGAATAAATAAATCAATGAGGGGGAGTAGACAACTGTCCCATGCAGAAGAATTCCAACTGATGGAATTTCACATGGTCTACCCTCTAGGAGGTAGAGAATATCTCCACTTTCTGAATGGTGCATTGTTCATAGTGACATTTCATCAAAGAGGACACTATGGAAGGGATGGAAAAGGAAATTTATAATGGGAAAATATGACAAACCCTCAGCCAAGTGATCAAGATTAACAACAACAGTGATTAGTCAGTCATCTTGGTCATGTGTATTTGTGATGTAATGTAGTGAACATGGCACTTCACTTTTTTTGTCGTCTTCCTAAAAACCCATAATTCTATTCTAATTATGAATTTTTTTTTTGTTTTTTTTTTGGAGAGACAAGGTCTCACTTTATTGCCCTTGGTAGAGTGCTGTGGGATCACACAGCTCACAGCAACCTCCAGTTCCTGAGCTTAGGCAATTCTCTTGCCTCAGCCTCCTGGGTAGCTGGGACCACAGGCACCCGCCACAACATCCCACTATTTTTTTGTTGCAGTTTGGCTGGGGCCAGGTTTGAACCTGTCACCTTCAGTATAGGAGGCTGGCATCTTACCAACTAAGCCACAGGCGGCGCCCTCTAACTATGATTTTTAAAATGTCAGTAAAATCTCATTTGAGGGACATTATACAAAATGCCTAACCAGAATTCCCTGAAGTGGTCAAGGCCATCAAAAACAAGAAAAGCAAGAAAAATCAAAATTAAAAAAAGAGTAAGGTCATGACAGATAAGAGAAATCTGAGAAACTGTCAGCCTGGAGGAGCCTGAGGAAACACAATGACTAAATATAACATCCTATCCTGGATAAGCTCCTAGAAACGGAGAAAAAGGACAATGGCAAAATGTAAAAAATCTGAAAATAGTATGCTTAATAATAATGCACTGCTGGCTTACTAGTTGTTACAAAGGTACCATATTTGTTAAGTGTTAGGAACACCGGATGTGTACATATGGAAACTCTCTATACCATCTTCACAACTTTTCTACAAATCAGCAACAATACTAAAGTAGAAAGTTTAAGTAAAAATAACTTAAAGTACTCCAAATTATTTGCTGACAAAAGCATTCTCGCTTTGTCCCTTTGTTCTTGCCATTTTTTACAATTCCTCCTTTTTATTGATATCTACTAATTATACATATTTACAGGATACACATGATATTTTGATACACATATATAATGTATAACAACAAAATCAGGGTTACTAAGATATTTATCAGCTCAAATATTTATCATTTCTTTGTGTTGGGAACATTTTAAATCTCATCTAGCTATTTTGAAATATACAATAAGTAACTGCTAACTTTAGTCACCTTAGTATGTTATCAGACACTAGAACTTGTTCCCTTTATTTAACTGTATCTTAGTCCCCATTAACTGACTCTCCTCCTATTCTCCCCAGCCCCTAGTAATTCTCACTGGATTCTCTACCTTGATGAAATCCATTTTTTTAGCTACCACATATGGATGAAAACATGGGATATTTGTCTTTCCATGGCCAGGTTATTCACTTAACATAATGATCTACTGTTCCATCTTTGTTGCTGTAATTGAAATGACAAAATTTCAATTTTTGTGTCTGAATAATATTTCATTGTATATATATACTACTTTTTTAAAAAATATGCTGATTCATGCAAGGACATGTAGGTTGATCCACATGGTGGCTACCATGAGCAGTGCCACAGAAAACTTGGACATGCAGAGAGATGCGTCCTTGACACACTGAGTCCCTTTCTTTTTGATAAATACCTAGCAGTGAGATTTGTTTTGAGGGTGTACACACAGTTTCCAAAGTGGCTATACTACTTTATATTTCTACCAGCAGTGTAAAGTGTTCCCATTTCTCCACATTCTCACAAGCATTTCTTTTTTTCACTCTTTTTCACAATAGCCATTTTAAGCAGATTAAGATGATATTTTATTGTGGTTTTAATTTTAATTTGCCTGACAATTAGTAATGTTGAACATTTTTCATATTTTATTGGCCATTTATATGTCTTCTTCAGAGAAAAATCTATTTAAAGTATTTACCTAAATTTTATTTATTTATTTATTTTTGCTATCGAGTTGTTTGAGTTTCTTACATGCTTGGGTAATTAATCCCTTGTTGGATGCATGGTTTGTAAATATTTTTTCTAGTCCTGTAGTTGGTATCTTTACTCTCTTGCTGGCTTTCCTCGCTGCAAGCAGCTTCTTGCTTGTGTCTGTTGCTTGTGTCTGTCTCTTGCTGTGTCTGTTTTTGGTTTTGTTGGTCATTCTTTTAAGGTCTCATTCAAAAAATTATTGTCCAGACAAATATCTTGAGGAGTTTCCCCAGTATTTTCTTTTAATAGTTTCCTAACCTCAGGTCTTACATTTCAGTTTTTAATCCTTTTTAATTTTATTTTTGTATATGGTGAGAGATAGGGGTCTAAGTGATCATCTCAATAGACACAGAAAAAGCATTAAATAAAATTCAGCAACTCTTCATGATAAAAACCCTCCACGAACTATTTATGGAAGGAGTGTACCTCAACACAACAAAGGTCAGACATGGGAGACCCAAAGCTAACATTATTATACACCGAATGGGAAAAGCTGAAAGGTTTTGGTCTAAGAAAATGATGAGACAAGGATGCCTACTTTCCCCACTCTTATTCAACGCAGTACAAGAAGTCCTTTTAACCAGAGAAATTAGGCAAGAGAAAAAGTAGAGTATTAAACTAGAAAGGAGGAAATTAAGTAGTCCCTCTTTGCAGGTGACATAATACAGGAAACCCTGGAAGCTCAAACAAAGGAAACTTAAAACTAATTAACAAATTCTTTTTTTTTTTTTTGAGACATAGCATCAAGCTGTCACCTTGGGTACAGTGTCATTGCATCACAGCTCATAGCAACCTCCAACTCTTGGGCTTAAGGGATTCTCTTGCCTCAGTCTCCCAAGTAGCTGGGACTACAGGTGCCCACCGCAACTCCAGCTATTTCTTGGTTATAGTTGTCATTGCTGTTTGGCAGGCCTGGGCTGGATTCAAACCCACCAGCTCTGATGTATGTGGCTGGTGCCTTAGCTGCTTGGGCTACAGTGCCAAGCCTAATAAGCAAAGCCAATGAATTGTAGGATATAAAATTAACATATAAAAATCAGTCGCGTTTCTGCATACTAACCACAAAACTAGCAGGGAAAGAAATAAAGAAAGCAATTCCATTTACAAGGGTTACAAATAAATAAATACACCACCTAAAAATAAATTTAACCAAAGAGGTGAGAAATCTCTACAAGGAAAACTATAAACTGCTGCTGAAAGAAATGGAGGAGGTCACACACACACACAAAAACAGAATAAATCCCATGTTAATGCATTGAAGGAAACATTATAATACATGTATTGTGAAAATGACCATATTACCAAATTAGATCTATAGATTTAATGCAATTTCTATCAGAATACCAGTAATATTTTTTACAGTAGGAGTAAACAAGTTACAAAATTTATATATAACCACAGAACCATAAATAGACAAATAGATCAAAATGAGTTCATGATCCTTATGGTAGATGACTATGTTTCCTTTCTGATTGACTTTGACTTTAGCTACATCTTGACTGGTACACTTGAGAACTTACGTAGCTCAGCACCTCTACCTCCACTATTAAAACAGAGAGCAGATTTTATGTGCTTTTACCAAAAAGAAACAAACAAAAAGCCCCGAAAAGGTAGTATAGAGTGTAATGGATATGTTAATTTTCTTTACTATAGTACTAATTTCACTATGTCTGTGTACACACTCAGAGTGGTGGTTACTCCTTCTTCATTCCATAATGAGGAAACAAGTGGAGTTGAACTGAGCGGAGACAAGCAAAGCTACCCTGAGCTCAAGACAACTAAAGTCACGTCATGGTCTTCATGTAATATGAGCAGGAAATAAATGCTCATACAAACCATTGAAATAATTACAAAGAATATTTATTATTGCAACTAAAGAGGATTGGTGATACCCTTCAATAAGATTTCATTCTTATACTGTGTTCTTCATGAAAGTTTCCATAAGTATTGCCATGACTTATTGATAATTTCCAGGCTTAGCAAATAAACATAGAGATCTCAATGCTGGCATTTTAAAAACATGCATAGCCTAAATTTCCTGATTGACTTTGAAGTGCTTTAAAGCAGGACCCAATCTTATTCATACCTCCAGCATTGTAAGTTGAACATTTACTGTTTCAGGCATTTTATTAGACACTGGCAATACAACAGTGTATGAAAATGAGTAGGAATCCTATATTCTTTAAGCATTTACCCTATTGGAGGAAATAGAAATTAAACAAATTTAAAAAATGGGAAACATAAAATTATAGTTCTAACCAATGTTACTTAAAAATACTGGGTGCATAGTCACCTGAGAGATGTGACTAAGTTAGAAATGTAAGGGAAGACTTCCCTGAGGGAGCTAATTTCTGAATTTCAGAGGCAGAAAGGCCAAGAAGAATAGTCTAGGCTCTGCAAAATTTGTAAGTATAAGTAACTAATGTGGCTGGAGAAGAAAGAGGGAGGTTGCTGCAAAATGAGATTAGAGAAGTAGATGAGGTCAGATGTGGAATCTCCCTACCACTAAACTTCGTGTCACAGACTTAGCATTTGCTCAACAAATAATGATGACCACAGATGAATTGATTCAGGTTACTTAAACTTGTTAGACGTACCGTGTGGTTGTGGCAAACATAACTCATACATTCAAGTGCATTTTATGGTTTATCTGCTAAAAGCTGTAGGAGTCCAGTAACAATGGGGCATAATTGGGTTCTAAGCAAAAATAAAAAAAAGCCAGCTTCAGTTGACTTCTGGATAAAAGGAAATGGCTTTATTGACTAATGGAATCCAAATAAATGTTAGACAGTCTAGCTGAAGGAAGGATACAAATGCAGCTAGTCGTTATCTAGGGAGGAAGACTAGCTTTCTCCTTATAAGGAAAGAAAGGCATGAAGATATACTGTGCAAGTTAAAACTCATGCAATGAGAGGAACACTCCAGTGGAAAGAGGTAGAAAACTCGGAGACAGGTGAAATCATGGGCCTTTAACAAACTCACAGACGTTTATTGCTTGAGGGGTGCAGCTAAGACAGTGAAATAGGTAAGCTGAGAAAGACGTGGTCTAGAGTTAAATCTTGATAAACCTTATTGCAACAGGGGAAAGGGCTGGAAAGAGAGTGAACATGTTTCCTCTCTCTCTAAATTCTCTCCTATTATTTTTTGTGAATTAAAACCTGTATCACTGCCTCAGGCCAGTGGTCAGGAGAGGCAAGAAAGTGTCTTTTGTTTTTTATATGATGGAGATGGCTCAATGGCATTCACCAGGTGGATGTCACAAGATTGTCTTAGCCAAAGAAAGAGGAGATTAATTGGAGGTCAACATGACTTTCTTAGCTAAAGATGGTATTAAGTAGAACCATCCCCTTTAAAAGCTCTGTATTTCTGCTCAAAAGCAGGGCTTAGGTACTTTAAGACTGGAGTCTGTCAACTTCCTTATTTGCTGGCGAATTCATAAACCTCTTTTTCATTCTCCTCAAATTACTTGTCCTCATTCTTCTGATGCAGCCTCAGTGACAAGCACCAAACTTTCAGTAACATAACTCCCCTAAAGGAGGTTCAACTTGATGGTAGTCATTCTTTACTACTTCCTTAATTTTTCTGGGGCTAAACTTTCTCATTTGTGCAATAAAGGTTGTATTAGACATCATTCAGCATTTCTGTACTGGAAGAATCAATCTTCTCTTCATCATGTGGTGATGGTACAGCTGTTAATTATCCCCTCTACCTCTTCTAACTACAGGCATGACTATGTGGCACAGGTGAACAAAGTGCCTTAGCCCGTTGGCCAGAGTAACGTGTTCTGAGCTGAGCACCTGACCTGAGCAAGGCCATTCAGAGATTTATTATAAATTTGATAAAGGAGGGTCATCTGGAAAGTATCCAGACATCTAATATGAAAAATAGAGACATACAGCCATCGTATACACATCAGAGAAAATAGATTCTCTCTGTCTTTAGAGAAAAGAAGTAATATAGGCTAAGGGCTGAAGGGCTGGTCATAATCTTTGCCCAGTGGAGACAGACTATGAAGCCAAAATGCAAAGGCCAGGACTGCACAAGGGAAAGAGACTTGCATCTGAATCCCTGGACTCCCCTAAGAAAAAGATTGGTTTCTAGCTATACAAACCAATTATGTTCTATCTCTTTTTAAAAGCAGCATAGTTGATTTTCTTAAGATTAAAACAGGATTGATGAAAATGAAGGTGATTCTGTTTGCTCACATAATTATTGTGAAGATCAAATTTTTAAGAATAAATATAATCATGCTTCATAAACTCTAAGCAGCCTGTGAGTCATTGCCTTTTAACGAGTTCCTGTGGCTGTGGAGAAAAAGATAAAATCAATTATTTTCACCTATTAGTGGTAAGATATACTCCTCATGAGATAAACAGTATTAATAGATACTTGTGGGTGGCACCTATGGCTCAGTGAGTAGGGTACCAGCCCCATATACCAAGGGTGGCAGGTTCAAACGCTGGCCCTGGCCAAACTGCAACAAAAAAATAGCCGGGTGTTGTGGCGGGCGCCTGTAGTCCCAGCTACTCGGGAGGCTGAGGCGGGAGAATCACTTAAGCTAAGGAGCTGGAGGTTGCTGTGACCTGTGATGCCACGGTACTCTACCGAGGGTGACAAAGTGAAACTGTCTCTAAAAAAAATATAGACACTTGCACGTGCTATATTTGCAATCATAAATGATTATAATTGCCTCTGTTTTGGGCTTAGTTCTAAACACTATACTTTGTTATAGTAGTGGTTGAAAACAACAAATATTAGGTTTGTTCAAATTCTTATGGCCAAATTTATTTAATCACTTATGAAAAAAAATTATTTCTTACTCCCAAAAATGGTTTCTTAATAGGAACACTGGCGTATTGTATATTTTTTAATGTGATTGTGCTAATAAAGCTGGAGACAGGCTTTCAGAGCTAAGCTTCCTCAGAGACCTTCACAGTGGTTTGATTATGACCTGAATCCCTGTGTGTCCTGCTTGTTTCCTTTATTGGGGAATTAGGGGGTCCCCTGGTATTATAGTCTATTTGCTATACTCATTTTCTGAAATGTTTTAAATTTTCTGTATCAGTGCCTCAGGAGTAAGAAGACCTAGTTATTTTATTTCTCAACATGTATATCATTACTTCTATCATGTTCTAGGGTGATCAAGGTGCCTTTCTTAAATTCAAGACCAAGGCGCCATCACGTCTAGCTGCTCTGATGATATTGTTAGGGAACAGGCTGATTAACTATGGCTGAATCACACACTAGACCAGATGTTCCTGGCAAGAATTTGCATATGAAAATATATCTGATATGTTCCAGAAATAAAAACTACCCTCATCTGTCTGTATCTGGTGTATTTTCCCCAGGCATTTCCTCAGTAGCTACCTGGGTGGAAGAAGTAAGGTAATAACAACACTAATTTTTCACATAAATGTTTGGAATCTTCCCTTCAAACACAAAATTATTTTTTTCGTTCCCTCTTATTACAAATCTACCACTGCAATAAAGGGTAAAAGGTAAGGGGTTATTATATACACACACACACACATATATATATATATTATATATGTACTAAGAAGTTATTATAAAAAAGAAATGACAATTTAAAAAACAGCCTTTCCTATGATTTCCATAACAAATAAACTGTATGTGTAGCACAAATATGCAAGTTCAAAATTGTTTTAACATCACCTCATTCAGACCCACACGTTCCAAAATAAGACCGCGGATGAGTTGGTCTTACGTATTTCAAAGAGAAAAAAGACGACTGTCCCACCAATTCTCTTGTTTATCAATTCTGACCAACTATTGCCAAGACTATTCTAACAAACTTGACTCTAAAATAATCCTGTCAATCTTCTCTGGAAAGAAACAAAACAAACCTTACAAGTCTCTTTCTCTAAATTTCCCTATGAGAACGATGGAGACTCCAGTCAATGTAGTGTTATCTCTTGTTCAGCAACATTAATAAACTAACTTTTGCATGGTCACCAGTCCACTGATGGTCTCCGCGTGTGGGCTTGCGTTATTCCTACGTGATGGCATGATGGGGCCCACGCTGTGCTCTTTGCTCCTAAAAATTAAATACTTACAACTAAGTCCATAATATTTGTCTTCTCCTGTTAGATAATGGAGAGATATCTGAGAGGAGATGCAGATAAGAAACTGGCTTCTTCTTGTTCAAACTCAATATTTATGACTTTCTGTCTAAAGTTGGCCCAACCCCTTTACTCTTGAGTAATGGCTCTGGTTGTACAGAATCCATAACACTGGGCCGCAGAAGAAAACATATTCTTGTGTGCTCTTACCAAAAAAGCGTAAGACTTTGGTTTTTCTGCTAGAAAGATTAGAATACGAACCGAGGACAAATGTGCAGAGCCTACATATATGGGACCCTGAATAGATAACTGAAAAGCTGGTGACTTGTTTTGACCAGCACACAAAATATTCTTGTGGTCAATAGTTTCCTTCCCAATGTAGGTAATACATCTCTTTTATCATGACCTGCGTGGGGGACTAGACGATTGTTAGGTCCCTTCAAACCTGAGTCTATTATGAAGAAGGTAAACTTTAGCCTTACTGATTATTCACACCATTTTTTCCCCCACTTTTCTCACATTAGTTTCGTTTTGCTGCCCTTTGCCACTGTTCATCAGTGATTTGTATGTATTCATGCTGTCTTCATTTGCTCAGGCATCTTATTGTAGGCTTGGCTCCAAAGCCAAATATCACTCACAGATGTGATTTTACTTCCTATGTTGGAACTAAAACAATCAGAATGAAGATTTTAATATCTGAAAGTTTCACCTCCAAAGAATATTTGACTTTATTAGGATCTTCCTGAAAGAAACAATCACTGAGCCGAGGAATGGCAGTTGATACTCCCTGAATCATTTATGGCACAAGCAACAGTATTTTTCTTACTTACATTATGAGCATACTGAGAACTCAGTCAAAAATTCTATCTTTTAATCAACTGCCTAACAGGTATTTGTTGAACTATGCACATAAAACAATTAACTGGCTTTCTGGTAAACATACTTACGTGTCAAACTATGCATTTTACATGTTTATCTCATGTAATTCAAGTAATCTAGAATAATGATTTTAGAGCCCCCGTTTTCTAGTTTTTAAAAGGTCAACAAACAGTTTAATATCACACATTTGGTAAATGTTAGACTTTGCTCTCGAGAAGCTTTTGATCTACCTGAGTAAATAATAATATTCATGAAACAGTTATATAATAACATGAAAACAAAAGACAAATCACATGATAGCACCTTATTAATTACCCCCTCTCCAATTTATAAAATTTAAACTTTGTGGATTTAAATAAAAGGGAGATTATCATGATGTGGATTTCATTTTAAAAGCATCCTAAAAGATGGAGATAATGACATTGGATTTTGAAATGTTTGTCTGGTGGAAGAACTGTGGAGAGCAGAGGAATGATACATTTTGGGAAAGAGAAACTATCAAAAGCAATGATTTGGATTATCCAGTTGCCAACAACATTTTTTTTTAATGGCTAGAGAGGCTATACATGAGATGGAGGGGAAAGGAGAGAAATAACAGATGAATAGCTATTAGTATTTAGAGAGAAGAGGTATGTAATTTGCAGCCACACTGGCCTTTTTCTCCAAAAGCCACTTGGTGCCATGAAAAGGTCAGCAACTGGGTTTATTCAAGTGAAATTTATTGGTACCTGCACTGACAGTTGTAAGAGCCACATTTTGAAATAGAATTTGGAAGAACAGCCTGACAACATGCAAATATCAAGGATAATCATTTGTCTTTTAGTTTGTCAGTCAGTTTGTTTATTTGAAGGTTGCCTTTTACAGCCTTCTAACAGGTTAAAAATGGTACTATATATATAGCTGAGAGTAAGAGAAAGAAAAAAATTAAAATTTGGCTACAATGTAGATGTGGTAAAAAAAAAGGAGGAAACTGACATTGTTTAAGCAACTAATGTAGGTCAGAGACTGTACTGAGATTTATTTTTCTTTTTACACATTGTTTCACTTAATCCTCAGAACCACTGTAAGAAGTAGATGTCATTCACAGAGGGGGAAGCTAAGACTTAGGGTAGTTTAATTCTTGGTCCAAAGTCACATAGTTACTGAAGAACAAAGTATCTAAACCAGGTCTCATTGATTTCTGAGTCCATGCTTTCTTACTAAATGAAGCTCAAACTTAAAAACATTTAATACCATTAAGATAACAGCACGTAATTTAGTTATGTATTTCTGTGTAAAATATCACCCCAACGCTTAATGGCTTGAAGCAACCACTTTTAATTATTGCTCATGATGCTGTGTTAATTTGGCTCCGCAGGGTGGTTTTTCTGCCATATGAAATCAGACATCAGCTGGTTCTGCACTCATCTGGAGGCTGCACTGGGCTAAAACATCCAAGGCAGTTCACAAAAATGGCTGCAATTTGTGCCAGCTATTGTTTGAGATCTCAGATAAAGCTACCAAGCAGAATTCCGTGGTTCTCTTCCACGTTACCTCTTTATATACCTTGGATCTCTCCCACTGTGGCAGCTAAATTCCAGGAGAGAGCATCTAAGTGCTCAAAAGTATAAACTGTAGATCTCTGAAAATTTAACCTTAATGTTTACATAGGTTTCTACTGTCATGTTCTGTAATATTTGAGAAAAGAAATCATTGAGACACCCCAAACTAAAGGGATAAAGAAGAAAATTCCACCTCCCAAGGAAGGAGTGGCAAGGAGTTTGGAGCTATTTGTAAGCAAAGTGCAACTCACCTGCTTGTGATGAGGAGAGGTAAGGATCAAAAGCAGACTTCTCCAGAGCAGGGGTCCTCATACTACGGCCCGCGGGCCACATGCTTCGGTGTGAATTGTATTTGTTACCGTTTTGTTTTTTACTTCAAAATAAGAGATGTGCAGTGTGCATAGGAATTTGTTCATAGTTTTTTTTTTTTTTTTTTAAACTATAGTCTGGCCCTCCAACGGTCTGGAGGACAGTGAATTGGCCCCCTGTTTAAAAAGTTTGAGGACGCCTGCTCCGGAGAGTCCTCACATGCTGAGAGTAGGTAAATGGATTATTCCAAGTCCGAGACTCCAGGTGGAGACAGGAAGAGGAAAATTTCCTAGTGATTAGGAATAAGATAGATGAACATTCTTAGATAGTTTTTCATAATTTCACTAATATGCTTCGGGTACAAAATTATTTAATACATTGTCTATTAATCAAATTAATTTTTTCAAACAAGTATTGCTTGAGCAAATATCCCTAGAGGAGTGAGAAACGACATAACTGAGAGATAAATGATATTCCAAATACTACTACTGACATGAGATCCCTCTGGTGCCAAATGTCTTTTAATTAATTTTCCTTGATGCCATAATCTGACTGTATATGGGTAGAGGTCCTACACCTGCTTTCACAGTACTCTATCTACTCCTCATGTTCTTTCATGCCCACAGATTCAACTCATTTAAGTTGTTTTAAAAATAAATTCAGCTCAAAAGAGTAGCTCCCCCACATAACCTTCTAAGCAAAAGAAGATTAAAATCAGCCAACCATTTTATTTCATAAAGCTTCCTGCTATTAATTTCAGAAAATAATCTTTTAGTTAATACCCTCAGTGCAGAAGCCTGCAGCCTACACCCAGGTGAAAAGTTTTATCCCACAGTGACCTGTCTTGAGGACAGGCAGGCATTTGCTGAAGAAGCAAGTTCTCTTTACTAATTAGTAATTCATTATAGCAAAGAAACCTTATGACCTGTCAAGACTTAAATGGGCACAGTCATTAATGTTTCCATCATTTCAGAATAGGAAACAATTTGAGTTTAAAGTGCATGATTTCAGGAATGTATTTCTAGATGCCTCTGTTCTTTTACAGTATTTATTACAAGCCAAATTAAAAAAATAAAAATAGATATGTTTAGCCTAAAATGATTACTCATTTCTGCTACTGACAAGTTAAGTAGAATTTACTACAAAATTAATATTTCTTCTACATTGCTATGAACATAAATTTATTTGAAGTTAAACAACAAAAGTGTAAACTCATTTCTCTGAATTTTAACAAGAATGTGAAAATGGGGTAGTTTTTGTTAAACATGGCATATGTTCAGCAGAGTAAAAGCAAGTGAAAATTTAATCACTACTTAGAAAATAGCTGATTAGAATCATGGGAGATCCTAACACAGGGATAGATTACAAGAAACAATAAGAAAAACATGTTTTTAAATACATAAATATGAAAGCAAATGTTGCAATAAGAAAAATAAAGCTACTGATGATCATATTTTATCATCAAAGAAAGCATGTTGAAAATGCAGTCATTTTCAGTCATCAAAATCTAAAAATAGTACAACCTCTAAAATAACTTCAAAACCAAAAGATAAAAATTATGTTGATATATAGATAGTTTAATTGAAATTAATTTATAAACATATTATGACATTTGATAAACAAAGTTGAACATATAAAACCATTTTTAGCTATTAAAAATCATTAGTTGATTTTGCTTCCAGAATTCCAGTGAAATTGTTTCTATGCCCTGAGTCCAATGGCTCTCTGGGTTCATGGCCTTTTGACACCTTTTGGTTTTCTTTTTCACTCCCTTTTAAAAGGTCCTTTTCTTCTGGCCATTTCTGGACCCTTCTTGTTTTCCTCCTTTCCGATCTTCTTCACTGGACTCTTTCATGTGAGTCTTTGTCTCACCCATTCCAATGAGTAAACTCATTCTGACTTATGAATCTAAGAATCTACACCTCTGAAAATCCTCTGTACTATCTGAAACTAATCATTTCAAAACTGAGCACATTATCTTCTCATACAAATGTTTTCCTTCTCTTTAATTCATTTATCTTTATAGTGGCGTCATTACTTCTAATGGTTTTCTCAGAAAGAAATCTGAGCCTGCTAGCACCATACCGCTAATCCTCTCCTTTTTATACACCTGCATGCAGTGTATTTCTGAATTCTTAAAATTCAATTTCTATTATTTTTCTTGAATTCCTTATATTTACTCTGAGCCCACATGATTTCAGACCTTTATTCTGTTTCTTTCCTCAATAATTCTGATATTCCGCTGTCTCCTAATTCCCAAACTTTGCCATTTCCAGTAGGAGTTTTACCTTCTAAAATGTATACCAGGCCACAAAACTCTTTGAAATCTCTCCATTTTCTATGAAAAAAATACAAACTTTATAGAAATCTTTCAATGTTCCTGAAGAGCTACCCTCCACCTAATTGCTAGTTTCTGGTTTCATCACCTAACACTCCCATTCCTCTGATCTTTGTTATCTTACACTGGACGACCTTGCAGACTGAAGTCTGTCTCCATGCCTGTGCCCATCCATGGTCTTTTTCTTCCTGAGATGCTATTTAATTTTTTTTTCACCTGGTTCATTTCAAATGATTCTTTATGATCCAGCTGAAATTTCTTTATTTTTAATATTTTTTTATTTTTTCTATTTCAGATTAATAAGAGAGTACAAATAATTTGGTTGGTTACATTGTTCATGTTAGGAATAGTTCAAGTCGTAATTGAGCCCTTGGCCTAGCGGGTGTGCTGTATGTATAACCTTACTTTGTGCCTATTAAGTGAGTGCTTAACAATCCCCTCCTCCTCTTTCTCCTCCCTTCCCGCACTGGAGTTTAATTGTGTTTTCCCCTCATGTGGGGGTATAGTTGTTTATTATTTGTTTCATATTAGTATTGCATACATTGGATACTTGCTTTTTCATTCTTGCTATACTTTTACTAAGAAGAATGTTTTTCAACTCCATTCAGGTTAATACGAAAGATTCAAAGTCTCCATCGTTTTTTATGGCTGAGTAGTAAAATTTTTTGGTTTTGTTTTGTTTTTTTAATCTGTAAAGATTCTCTTAAGAAAGTTAATCATTCTCTCTCATTTGCTATCATATTATCCTGCCATTTCTTTATTATTGCATTATATTGCATCATATTTATTTGAGTATATGAAGAATTTCTACCCCTAAACACCAATTTCTTGAGGAAGTGGTCTCTTTCTTCTTAATCAGTGTCAAAAATAAGCACCAAATACACTGATCTTAAATGAGTTAATTGCAGTCTTCCTAATAATGTACTTTGGTGTTTGACAGGCTTAAATTCATATCTTGTCCTGATACTTAGTCGTGTGACTTTAATTACTTAATTTCTCACAGTCATACTGATACCGGAGTTTTGTAGGTTCTTGGTCTCAGTGATTGGAAGAATGAATCCACCGACCATAGATCAGTGGTAATGCAGGATTTATTTACAGAAAAGAAAAGAATACAAAAATACCAAAGCTCCTGGCAGAGAGAACCCAAGAGCTCTCTGGCTCCATCTCTCTGTCTCCCCGGGGGCACTTTGTCCAGGGTTATATATAGTCGCATAGGGTCATCTGTAGTTACATTTAGTCGGAACTCAATAGCAGAAGAGTGGTTATAATCATTTTCAATCCCAGGCGTAGGAAATGTGTGTGAAATTGACCAGGTCTAGGAAATTTACATGAAATTGACATGGCCTAGTAAATGGAGGGTTCCCTGTTAAGCCCCAAGTGCAAGAGGAGAGAACCCTAAGGTGCTGGTGTCTCCCCAGCAGTTGTCTGGCCCCTCCAGCTACTGGAGCTGCCTCCTGGGGGGCCCCTGCCTACCCTCCAGCCCCCTGATTCCTCTGTCGGCTGCTACCGCACCAACACTGCCTGGGGGCGGAAGGAACCTCTTCTTTTGTACAAATAAAAAAGTATTTGTATCAATACTTTCCTCATCTGAAGATATACGCACCCACTTTGTTGATTTGTTTTGAGGATTGACATTATGCATGTAAAATACTTAGTGTGCTAATAAGTACTCAATTGTGCCTGCTACTATCACACACTTACAGTTGAAAAGGAAAGGAAGGGGCCGGCAAAGTGGCTGTACCTGTAATCTTAGCTCTCCGGGAGGCCAAGACGGGTGGATTGCCTGAGCTCAGGAGTTAGAGACCAGCCTGAGCAAGAGGGAGACTCCATCTCTAAAAAACTTCCGTGTGCGGTGGCAGGTGCCTATAGTCCCAGCTCCCAGGGAGGCTCAGGCAAATGAATCGCTCTGAGCCCAAGTGTTTGGGTTGCTGTGAGCTATGACGTCACAGCACTCTCCTGAGGGCAACAAAAGGAGACTCTCAAAACGGAAAAGAAGTATAGACAGACAAAATATAATGATTAGGGGTAAAGGTTGAGGAGTCAAGGAAATGAAAGCTTATTTAACTTAGATGGATGTTTTGGTAGAAGTATAGGTACGAGAGAATTGGGTGGAAGAAAAGGGTGTTGTAGTGAGAGAGTAGAAGATGATATTCTGCTAATAGTTTCGCATTATCCTTAGCACATTGCATTTTGATGAACAGATTCAATATATGGTCATAAGTAAAAACAGAAGAAATAGATTGTTAAGTAAAGATAATCAGAGTTGAAGTGAACAAAGAAATAGTAAATATAAATATTAAATTAAATGTTGCACAGGAAATTTGGATATTAAGTGGTTTCCTCAGAAATTTAAGATACCAGGTCAGACTTAGGCTAACAAGAATAGTGTGAATCAGTCTCCAGATTCTTTAAAACATGTCCGGGAATGACCAAGAGATTGATTGGTAAAGGATAGTGATGAGAATGAGATAAAAGGTGACTTACACAAGGATGGGAAAACAATGAAGAGCTAGAAGATTTCTGACTCAATCATGTGCTTTTGAGAAACAAGGGGTACGGGGAAGAAGAGCACCCCTCACTCGAGGGCAGAGGTCTTGGAGCAAGGACCACAAACCTGGCCTTCTGCCTGTTTTGTAGATGAAGTTCCACTGAAACTCAGATACACTCATTAGTATTTATACTGTCTATGGCTGTTTTTGTACTACAATGGTAGAATTGATTAATTGTAACAGAGACTATACAGTCCACAGAGCCTAAAATATATTTACTATTTCAGTGTTTAAATATTTTACTAAATTATTTGTGACTAATTTTACTATGTTTACTTTTCTGGCAGTGAAGTATGGGATCCCGATGTAAACTTCACTTGAATTGTATGTATTGTATTCCTTAAGCAATTTTTTTTTTTAATCCCACATTTCCTCCCATTCTTCCAGGTCTCCACTGTCCACTCCTCGCAACCATTTTTACACATTATTTATCTCTCATGTATAAGTGAGAACATGGGATGATTGACTGTTTCTAAGTTAATGCACTCAAGATAATAACCTCCTGTTGCTGCAAAGAGCATGATTTCATTCTTTTTATGGCTGAGTATTATTCCATAGGGTATGCATGCATGTGGGTGTGGGTGTGTACATTAACTATCATGTTTTCTTTGTTCAATCATGCTTTTTCAGGTAGATAATTTTGGAATATTTTCAAATGCTAAATTCATTTCTTTAAAAAAAATTTATTGAACCACTACCATGTGCAAAACACGTGCAAGTTCTGGATAAACAAAGATGGGGCCCTCAGATGTTCATTCAGGTGGAAAGAATAGAGAATCGAAAGCAATTCTCGGAGTAATTCTACATCACAGACACTTTGAGGGATGGTGATAACAAGTTACTAGCATTGCTATATGGGAAACTCTCAATCAAGGAGACAACTTATTACAGCAAATTTATAAAAATATAATTTTTTGTTGGGAAATATTTGATGTTCCTTTTAGGATAAACTTTGGTAGGAACAAAGCTGCCGGAATATTTAAGGCAAGGAAATCTTTCTGTTTACTGCCACGTGAATGGAAGCAGTAAAGATTTTCAAATTTACCACATCATGCTTCAATGTGGAAAAGGAATTAGCTTAGCTAATCTGTTTTGTTCTTAAAGGGTTATAAGATTAATGAAAGTATCCCATTCAAAAAAGAAATTATTGCTGACCTGTGAAGTCTCTTTCAGGACTGACAGTCTGTTAGTTAATAACCATTGGAAATGTGAAAAACAACAATATTAAGTTTCGTCTGAGTTTATGCAGTGCTGAGGGTAACTTTTTCCCCCCAGATATTGGAATGTGTTGCATCAGGAATCTTTCTATGAGTTCTCCAAGGCATTTTATCATATTTTAAAAATTAATCAGCTTCAAGTGCACATTTTCTGACCATTTTGGCCACTACTTGTAATGTTAAAAGATAAATTATATTGCTATGCTATTTTGATAAGGTAGCAAAAAAAAAAAAAAAAGAGAAAAAATGATACTGTTTTACTTGTGTATTTTTAAATTAAAAATATAGATTATTTTAATGTTATATTCAGTAATGTTTTTGGGTCTGCTTTTATCTGACTCAGTTATTTCTAGCAGGCTAAAATCAGACCTAACACCACATTTTACTCTACAGGAGGAGCAGGCAGTGTGTCTAGAAACTGAGTGGCAATGCTGAGATGAAGGACAGTCTGTAGGACAGGATGCAACATTCAGAGATGTTTCCTGACATTGGGTTTGGAGAGGACATGGAGGTAAATTCTAGGAGCCACAGCATTCAGAAGTCTACGATTTCCACCTGGGGGACACCTGCCAGCAGGTAGTTAGCTGGATTCCAGGCACTGGTCTCAGTTTTAAGGTTGAATTTTAACTCCCAGCTGGGAACCTGGAGGAGCAAGACAGGCCACAGTCTCTGAGACGCTGGGGTCAGAGACATGTTACAAAGATCAGGTTGCCTGATTTAGCATATTAGGGAGACACTAGGATTAAAGAAAAGTAGAGATAACAAGTGTTATCCCAAGAATGTGAAGAAAAGGCAACTCTTGTACACTATTGGTGGGAATATGAATTGGCTCAGTCACTATGGAAAATACTATAGAGGTTTCTCAAAACCTTAAAATTACAAATAGAATGAACATGCAATCTAGCATTCCCACTTCTGAGTACACATTCAAAATAACTGAAGTAAGGATCGTGCATTTCCATGTTCATTACAGCATTACTCATAACGGCCAGGATACAGCAACCTAAACATCGACTGACAGATGAATGGATAAAGAAAAATTGGCTGGGTGTGTTGCCTCACACCTGTAATCCTAGCACTTCGGGGGCCAAGACAGGAGGATTGTTTGACTCCAAGAGTTTGCGGCCAACCTGAGAAACATAGTGGACTCCATCTCTACCAAAAAAAAAAGAAAAGTGGCTTGGTGTAGTGTCAGGTACTTGGGATGCGGAGGTGGGAGAATCACTTTAGATCAGGAGTTTGAGGTTGCAGTGAGCTATGATGATATCATTGCACTTTAGTCCAGTCAGCAGAGTAAGATCCTATCTCAAAAAAAAAAGAGGAAGAACAAAAGAAAGAAAGTGTGGTATATACAGTGGAATACTAGCCTTAAAAACAAAGTAAGTCTGCCATTTGTGACAAGGTGGAGGACCTCAAGGACATTATCTAAGTGAAATAAGCCAGACACAGAATGACCAGCACTGCATGACCTCACTTTATGAGGAATCTAAAATAGTCAAACTCACAAAATCCGAGAGTAGAATGATGGTTATCAGGGACTTTGGGGGTGGGGTGGGACATCAGTGAAACAGTACAAAGTTTCAGTTATGCAAGATGAAGATGTTCCAGAGATCTACTATCCAGTGTAGTGTACTGTTTTCTAGATGCTGAATATAAATGTCTGAACACAATAATTAAAATGCCTTCATTAACCAGTTCGATGAAAATATTTCAAATTGTATATAAAACCAGCACATTGTACCCCATGATTGCATTAATGTACACAGCTATGATTTAATAAAAAAAGAAAAAATAATTTTAAAGTACAAATAAAAAGTAGAGTTCAAAGGGAAGATCTTATGTTAAGTGCTCTTACACAAAAGAAAAAAATTAAGAACAAATAAAGGAGACTGGAGGCAACTTTCAGATAAGTTTATGGCCTTGGTTGCAGTGATGGTCTTATGGGTGCGATTTATCTCCAAACTCATCAAGTTACATATATTAAATATGCACAGTTTTTTGTATGTCAATTATACCTCAAAAAGTGTCTGTTTTTTAAAGTAAAGTAGTAACGCATTAATTGGGAACTTGGTCTCTTTAGACTACAACTTTTAATCCCTCTATTTTCCCTTCCCCATCAAGTCCAGACTTCTGACAAAAGATGCTAAAGCAAAAGCCCAATCAGAGGTAGTAAATGAATGGTTATTAGAGTTAACTGGTTTGTATATTTTGAAATCAATATTTCTAAGTTAAAAAAATTATTTTAACAGTGTTTAAAAAAATGTAATTTAATATTCATTAATAAGCATTTGTGGTACTTACACTGTGTATCAGTTACTTATTAAGTGCTGAAAATAACAAGTTGAATAAAACATGACATCTGCCTTTGAGTTTTTCACAGGATAGACGGCAAATGGACCTGATAAAGTGTAATGCAGCAACATGTGTTCTATTACAGTCAGTGCCTGAGTTACAAATGTCAAAGTGGTGTAGGTCTTGTACTAACAAATAGAAGTAACAGGTAAATATATGTGTTCCAATTGAAGATACAAATTGGACTTATCCACAAACCTACAGAATCTGTCTTGTTCACAACGTGGGGACAGTCTAAATCACAAAACAAATGAATAATAGTTTTCTAAAGTATGCTTCTTGTTCAGAAACTCTCTTTTGTATCTCCCTATCCATTTTCAGTGGAATGAAAGTCTGTGCCTTACCTATGTCAGCCAACCACATGGATAATCCTCATCTGCCAGTTCCACAGGAATTCTCCCCTCTATTTGTATTCATTTTTGTGTTCTAACCAAACTGAATTCCTGTCAACCCTCAGGCATGAGTCATTCTTCTCTGCTTTTCTATTTTTCCTAATGGCATTCTTTTCGACCTAGATTTTCTTCTTTTCCCTCTCCAGCTTTCAAATGCATTTAAGCCCATCAAAATATTGTCTTCTCCATTGAGCTCTTCATGAATTTTCCAGACAAAGGCAGGAAATAATAGACAGGAATAATAAATCCCGTGTTTCACACTAACTATTATAAACTAGATTATACTTGAATTATCTCCATTCAACCCCCCCCCCACTGGTTCATAATTTAGAGATTCAGGGCAGAAACCATATCTTGGTGTCTTGATTATTTTGTATCTCACAGTGCCTAACCCAGAGCCTAGCATACTACAGTTACTAAAAAAATACCATAAATCTTTAATATAATATAGTCCCCAGATAGAGTTAGCCTCCACATCCCCAATGACAATTTTACTAGTAAAATTATTTTGCTTAAGAATAATATGCACCGGGGCAGAGGCAAGATGGCCAACTGAAGCCAGCATTCCACAGAGGCTCCCGTCCAAAAGGAGAGTTAAAGGAAAGAAGTTTAGCAAGTAAGCTGATGCTTTGGAGCTGAGCCAAGAGAGAATGTTCAAGAATGCACATCAACCCTGCTGAAGCAAGCTGTGACCCCAAGGAAACAAACAATAGGTACAAAATCCATCGCCAAGTGGACAAGAGTCCTCTTCCCCATGAGAACAGCTCACAATATACTTTCTACAAATAAACAAGCAGAGTTCTGATATCCTCCAATTTTATTCCACAGGAGAGACCCTCTAAAACCTAGAACTCCTTCCCCAGAGAGGATGCACTAACACTAGTGGTACGCTCCCTCCAGGCATAAAGTTGTATAAATTCTCTACCTGCAGTTCTGAACTCCAAGCACTCCCCTCCACTCTCACCCCAATGTCTGGAAGCCTATTCTCTGTGTAGTCCAGATTCTGGGGCATTTTCTCAAGAGGTGTGGACAAGGTGTGGGATGTTGCAGGTCTGTGCTGATTCTATGTCACAGGGGTAAACAAAGGGCTTTGGACTGAGAGGGAGAGGGAGAAGTGGTGCCCCACAGCACAGAGTAGTAGCAGTAACAGTGGGAACAATAGGGCTCACCCCCCTGGGAATATTTTGGAGAGACACTCCCCACTTTTCTTGGCAACTGGTGTTAGTCACTGGCGGAACAGATCTGGGATCAAAATTCAGACCCCATGAGTAAAGGGTATGCCTGAGAAGGTACCTTTCTGGGCAGGGCGTGGCAGGGACAGAGACTAGACTATGTGCACATAGAGAAGGAATACTCCCAGGGCAGAGCTGAGTCAGAAGTGCTGCTTAAGCAAGCCTAAGAGGCACTCAGCCCCCATGGGATCATAACTGAGACAAAAGCAGCCGGAGCAACAGCACCCACCCAGGGAGAGGCTGGAAGTAAGAGCTAAATGTTAGCTCTAACCACACCCACCACAACACAGTGTGTAGCTGAGACAGAGACACCAGCTCCGTGAGAATTGGTGAGAGGGAAGTGGCACAGGGTGGAGTTGAGCCAGTTTCTGTGAACTCAAACAGAGCCTGGCCCACAGGGGAATGTAGCCGGGACAGAATCACTAAATCTGTCAGAATATAAGTGGCAGCAACCTCAATCTGGGGTGGGGATGGAACTCCCCAGCTTCCATTAAGCACCCAAGATTGTCATGTTTCAGCTCCCCCGCTGGCTGGTAGCAGAGTGCAGAGATCTGGCTGAGGAGACATAGATTTCCCTGTGACTCAGGCAGGTGCAAACCCCTGGAGCATCTGCTCATTGAAGAGAACTGGGTTACATCTCTGTGGGGTTACCAATGACTGGGTGTGACAGAGGTGTAAGGTGGGGAAGGAGGCATCAACTTTCCTGGACGAATCCATTTGCTGTGTGGGTCTTTCTGAATCCACGGAGCACCAGAGCAAGTCATACCCGATTTTCCAGGAGACTCTTGCTTTCTAATTGTTGGAGACCTTTGAACTCTCCCCCTTGAGCCTGGTTGCTGACTGGGACAATTGATTTGGAACTCATGATCTGGGCCAATCACTCGAGGACTATCCAAAGTGATACCCTGGTTATGTTTTTGTGGGAAGGTTTGATTTTACTTTTCCAGTTGTGGGGGCAAGGTGACTTATTTGCTGGTATTTCTCCACAGCTGAGACTTCAACCCAGAGTTACTGATTCACTAGGAGTGGACAGAGACCAGCTGAAAACAAGACAGAGCCACTTAGCCCTACTATGCCAAGCAAGTCCCTAGTGTTTCAGGCTGAGTTTCATTTATGGTGGAGAAATTAAAAACTTTAATGACAAACATGTTGAGGAAATTTGCCATAACTAAACCAGCACTCTAGGATATTCTCAGACCTATCCTCCATAATGACCAGTGCAGTCCTCTATCATCAAAATAAACTTACTTAGATTTTTGATCAAATTTCAACTTCCACAGTGGTGAAGGTATTAACAACGTCCACTGGACTTTTGAAAAACTTGATACCCAAAATTCTACCAGGCTTATTGATATTTACAATTAATGTGAGTAGTTTAAGTTGTCCTCTAAAGAGGCACAGGTTGGCTGACTAAATACAAAAACTCAGGCCAGATATCTGCTGCATATAAGAATATCATCTTACTTTAAAACATAAATATAGACTCAGGGTGAAGGGATGGTCATCTATATTTCAGGCAAATGGAAAAAAGCAGATGTTGCAATTTTATTCACAGATCCAATAGGCTTTAAACCAGTGAAAGTAAGGAAAGATAAGGATGGTCACTTAATATTTTTTAAGGGTAACACTCAACATGATGAGATTTCAATTATTAACATTTATGCACCCTACCAGAATGCACCTCAATTTATAACAGACTCTAACAGACATGAACAACTTAATTTCCTCCAGCACCATAATAGTCAGAGATTTTAACACTCCTTTGGCAGTGTTGGATAGATCCTCCAATAAGAAACTCAGCAAAGAAATTTTAGATTTAAACTTAACCATTCAACAATTGGATTTAACAGACATCTACAGAACATTCCATTCTAACAAAACAGAATACACATTCTTCTCATCAGCACATGGAAAATACTCCAAAATTTATCACATTTTAGCTCACAAGTCTAATCTCAGCAAATTTAAAAGAATAGAAATTATTATTTGCATCTTCTCAGACCATGATGGAATAAAAGTTGAACTCAGTAACAACAGGAATTTGTATACTTGTACAAAAACATAGAAACTAAAATAACCTTATGCTGAATGTTAGCTGGGTCATGGACGAAATTAAGAAGGAAATCATCAAATTTTTGGAAGAAAATGATAATGAAGACACGAATTACCAGAACCTCTGGGATTCCACAAAGGTAGTCCTAAGAGAGAAATTTATAGCACTGCAAGCCTTTCTCAAGAGAATGGACAGAGAGGAAGTTACAACTTAATGGGACATCTCAAGCAACTGGAAAAGGAAGAACATTCCAACCCTAAACCCAGCAGAAGAAAAGAAATAACCAAAATTAGAGCAGAATTAAATGAAATTGAAAACAAAAGCATTATACAACAGATCAATAAATCTAAAAATTGGTTTTAAGAAAAGGTCAATAAAATAGGTAAACCTTTGCCTAACCTAACCAGGAAAAAGAAAAAGAGTAAAATCTCTAATTTCATCAATCAGAAATGGCAAAGACAAAATAACAACAGACTCCTCAGAAATTCAAAAAATCCTTAACAAATACTACAAGAAAATCAATTCTCAAAAATATGAAAATTTGAAGGAAATAGACCAATACTTGGAAACACACCACCTTCCTACACTTAGCCAGAATGAAGTGGAAATGTTGAACAGGTCTATATTAAGTTCGGAAATAGCAACAGCTATACAAAATCTCCCTAAAAAGAAAAGCCCCGGACCAGATGATTTCACATCAGAATTTTACCAAACCTTTAAAGAGGAACTAGTACCCATATTACTCACCAGAAGATCCCATTCATAAACAAATATAGAAAAAGAAGGAATATAGAAAATATTTTTTCCAAAATATAGAAAAAGAAGGAATAGGAATACTACCCAACACATTCTATGAAGCAAACATCACCTTGACCCCCAAATCAGGAAAAGACCCAACAAGGAAAGAAAATTATAGACCAATATCACTAATGAATATTGATGCAAAAATATTCAACAAGATCTTAGCAAACAGAATCCAGCAACACATCAATCAAATTATACACCATTTCAAGTGGGTTTTATTCTAGGGTCTCAAGGCTGGTTCAATATATGTAAATGTATAAATATAATTCATCACATCAACAAATTAAAAAAACAAAGACCATATGATTCTCTCAAATGATGCAGAAAAGGCTTTTGATAATATTCAGCATCCTTTCATGATCAGAACACTTAAGAAAATGTGTGTAGAAGGGACATTTCTTAAACTGATAAAGGCCATCTACAGCAAACCCATAGTGAATAGCATAT
The DNA here is from genome assembly GCA_963573935.1 of Arctocebus calabarensis. NCBI lineage: Eukaryota > Metazoa > Chordata > Mammalia > Primates > Lorisidae > Arctocebus > Arctocebus calabarensis. Next base: position 28,120 of record CAUYON010082823.1, read on the forward strand.
TGGATGGAGTTAAAATGAAATCATGTCCACTTAGATCAGCAACCAGGCAAGGTTGCTCATTGTCTCCACTGCTCTTTAACATTGTAATGTAAGTCTTAGCCATCGCGATTAGAGAATAAAGGACAATCAAGGGTATCCATGTAGGGTCAGAGAGGATCAAACTTTCAGTCTTCACAGATGATATGATTGTACAAGTAGAAAACCCCAGGAATTCTACTACAAAACTTTTAGATGTGATCAAGGAATACAGCAGCATCTCAGGTTACAAAAATAACACTCATGAATCTGTAGCCTTTATATATAGCAAAAATAGTCAAGCTAAAAAAACAGTCAAAGACTCTATTCCATTCAGAACAGTGCCAAAGAAGATAAAATTTGGGGGAATTTACCTAACAAAGGACGTGAAAGATCTCTATAAAGAGAACTAAGACACTCTAAGAAAAGAAATAGCTGAAGACGTTAACAAATGGAAAAACATACCATGGTCATGGCTGGGAAGAATGAACATTGTTAAAATGTCCATACTAAAACCTTATGTCTACTTTTTGTGTAGACATAAGGTTTTAGTGAAATACATATTCATATTATAATGGAATCTATACAATTGTTAGATCATACTCCCAGGAATAATTACTGAGTCTGATTAAATGTGTTTATGTTTTTTATACACAATTTACGTGTTGACCTCAGTAATTCTATGGATCCAACATTGATTGAGGTTGTTTCTTGCTATGGAGTCTTTACTTTGGAGTCAAAAAGTCTACAACTTGTTAGCTTATTGTATCATTTACAAGTTATACAATCTCACATGAGACAACCTTTCTGTATGTTAGTTTAACTATATGTAAAGTAACCATATTTCAGGGTCGCTAAGAGTATTAATGGTAAATAGTATCTATATCTATTTAAATCATTTGAATAATAAATTGAAAATGAGAACATGTCAAAGTTTCTAACACATTCTTCAAAAAGAGCAGACTTGTAACATCCAACACTAAAAATCAATATGAGTGACAAAAACCCATGTACCGGAGCCCCAAGAAAATACATGGCATTGTGTAACTAGGCTACCCAAACCTCATCGTGTAACGTTCCACAATATTGACAGATGTGCATGTATGTATAATTATACATTTAGTTTGCATCAGAAACATATGATGTACTTGTTACAAAATCACACACATGTCTAAATCCTCTAAGTATTGTATAATCCTTGAACAATTAAATTCTGGATTTTTAAAGTGTTTGATTAATATAGTAATTAAATGTACATAGAATGAATTCTTTAATTAATTATTTTATTGCTGTACTACAAAAGAGATTCATATAATGGCATCTTGAAGAGTTCTGTGTGGTAGAATGAAAAAAATTTAGTCCCCAGAGCCAGGAGCTGCAGTTGAATTCCATTCCGTTCAGTGGTTAACTGGCTATTCAAATTTGGCAATTGATTTAATCTCTCTAAGACTCAATTTCCTTCTCTGTAAAATTGAGATAATAATTCTTATCTTTCGGGGTTAGTTCACGAATGGCAAGAGATATTTGTGAAGTTCCTGATTCATAATATAAGATATTCAACTAGTAACTCCTGCGTAGATTCCTTTATCTAAATCCTTTATCTGAGCCCTTCTCAGCATTCTATTTTTCAGCGTGATAGTAAGTGGCATAAGAAAATTGGTTCATACATTAGACTTTTTAAAATCAAATTTTCCTGCATATTCTGTGACTTAATGTTCTATGTGTATCTCATACATCATCACTGGGAATAAAATATTTAAGAATAAATTGTCAAAATCACAGAATTGTTTTCATATTATTGAAATTTAAAATGTTTTGGTAACTGTGAATACAAATTAATAATATAAATCTTTTGTCATATTCCACTTTTGACCGAGCTCTTTTAAAAAAAAAAACTTTTGAAGTAAGTAAGGAGATATTATTAATAGCACATTGCAGAAGAAAACAAATGAGACCCTTAAATGGCAAATTGATACAATATGTCACATAATTAATATGACAAGATATCTCATCCTCTGATATTCATCACATTGTGCTATGTCACTTCTTATATAAATGGCATACTATTGGTCCTCTAACTTTTGAATTTATTATAGCATAATTTTTTGTACATACCAAGTTAAAGAATTTGTTTAAATAAATGACTGGTTTTATGATGAGTATACTTGCTACATTTTAATAGTATATATCTCTATTATGTAAAAAAATCTTAGGAAATATGAATAAAGCTAAGTGAAATGAATAATTTTTATTCTGTACATATGTAGAATTGAGTATAAAATGAAATGAATGTAACCTATCAAAGATCAAAGGAGTAGCCTATAAACCAAAATCTTCTTGAGAAATACTTGCCACTTACCTGAAAATTGAATGATATAACTTTAAAGACAAAGCTGGATTTTATATCATCATGTGGTGATATAACAATGTAAGGGCAAGCTGGATTTAAAGCAAATTTCACAAGAAAAATGTATTTACCTTGATTAAAATATGACTTTGTTATCTTATAATTTTTAAGATCTTTCAAGTTTAAAGAAACAGAAACTCAGAAAAATGTCATTTATTAGAAGGATACTGAGTTATGTTAGGGAAAACACACCAGAAAAGAAGGCAGGGCTGCATCTGGACCCCAGTAACACAAAGGACCAGTCACTCAAATGATGTCAGGGAACTTTGCACTCTCATCTCTGTTTCTTCTTAAATATTCACATTATGTTTCCACCTCTTTTATTCCCTCAATCAAACTTTCTCCCCTCAGCACCAAAACTGACCACAAACCACTTTTAAGTTTCACATCTTAAAATTTAAGAGAGAGATTGCTTGCTGGCTATCTCTGATTTTAAGTCCAAATATTTCAAAAACAGAAATCATTTGTTAAGTTTGGGTTATGTGTCCAAAAGTAGACCAACAATTGTGGGCAGAGACATAGGGTCTTATAGAAAAAAGAAGAATTTATAAAGTATAGATGGTTGGAAATACAACATTTTATAGATTAGTAAACTGTGACAATGAATGTTCATATTTGCCCAAGTTACAAAAGTTGGATTAATATGAGTCTCCAATGTTTTTTATAATGCTTAAAAGTATTAAGGAAACAAAGCAAATGGATGAAGAAAGAAGAGAGAGAAACAAAGATGAAAGGAAAAAGAGGGAAGAAGAGAAGGAAAGGGAAAAGAAAGAAAAAAGAAAGAAGAAAGGTTGGAAAGGAGAAAGGAAAGGAAAAGAAGAGAATGAGAAGGGAAGGGGACAAGAGAGGAGAGGCGAAGAGAGGGGAGGGAAGAGAGAGAATGGATTGGGAACGTCTTCGAGTTTACTGGTCTTCTTGAGATGATAACATGCATTTTCATTAATTAATAGTTACCCTCTTCCTTGGCAATCCAGGGACTTCAGAATGTCTCTCCACTGAAAGGATATGTATTTTTCTTTTATTATAATGATATGCACATGTTCAGCCCCATAAAACAATATTTTATTGTTTTACATCATCTATATTCACTTAAATCTATTTGTATATTTTAGCATTTCTGTTGCTTTAACCCAAATTCATGAACCAACATTTGTTTGGCCCAAACCAGCTGTTTTACTTCTGATACATCCTTAGACCTCAAGTATGTCTCTTATGGTTCCAACTTCAATCAGAGGGGATTTACCAGAGTCACCCAATTTGATGACATCTGCTAACATTTTACGTCTCCAGAGGTCCAGGAATCTTCCAAAAGTGTTCCTCAACTTGTCAGACCCCCATTCTAGACTGGTGACAAATGTCTGCAGAGCAGAAGGGATTTAAAAAGCCAGGCTCTTGGCTCGATGCCTGTGGCTCAATGGGCTAAGGCTCCAGCCACGTACACCTGAGCTGGCAGGTTTGAATCCAGCCCAGGCCACCCAAAGAACAATGATGGCTGCAACCAAAAAATGGCCGGGCGTTGTGGCGGATGCCTGTAGTCCCAGCTACTTGTAGGGAAGGCGGAGGCAAGAGACTCGCTTGAGCCCAGGAATTGGAGGTTGCTGTGAGCTGTGATGACACAGCACTCTATCCAGGGTGACAGCTTGAAGCTCTGTCTCAAAAAAAAAAAAACAAAAAAAACAGGCTCTTCTCTTGGGATTTCTGTTTTCTTCCAAATATTGGTGCTGTAATTATTTCCTACTTTATTCGTTATAACATTAAGAAGATGTTTCATATATTTTGTTCAGCTTGTTTGTTATTCTCTTTGGGAAGATCGATTCAAAATATTTAGTTTGCCATTAACAGACATTTAAAATTACCTTTACAAAGCTTTTTCTCTTAATTAGATTAGTTCCCTAAGAATTAGCTTGTTTTCCAATGCACTCCTAAGTACCTGCCTGGCACATATTAAGCAAGAAGTTAATGTCATTAAACAAATCATTCACCATACTTGAATGGCTTTTAGAAGAATACCACAATACATCAATAGTGCTGTTCCAAAAATTCATAACTTTAGAGTCTTGGTGAAATAAGACACATGTTTCTATAATTATATTTTAATAAGTCAAGAGATGATTTAGTATACCAAGGAGTCACTAAAGATACTGTTAACAAGAATTAATTTACATCTCTAATGAAGCTTAAGTTGCATTGTAGTAAATGTTCAATGTTACACTCATATTCCAAACCAAGCAGAGCAAAAACAGTGCAAAGAATTTGTGATGGTACCAATAATTTGTTTTAAACAAAAACTAGTTTTTTTGAAAAGCAGCTTTCAGATCCCTGCTCAGAAAAAAAATGGAAGACGAGTTAAAAGTTAATATGAGGAAGCATATCTACCTGAAAATTTTGAGAAATTAAGTAAAATAATCTGACAATTTAAGCCAAACATAAACATTTATTGAGTTTCCTTGCTGCACAACACACAAGTCATCATTTATTTCCTGTAATGGTAGCCGTGGCATTGTTTCCCAACACCCAGTCCCTATGATTCAACTTGTCCACTCATTCCATCAGTGTGATCACAGTGGGAGCTGCCCTTCCCTTCCCTTCCCTCCTCTCCCCTCCCCTCCCCTCCCTTTCTCTCTTCCCCTTCCCTTTCTCCTTTTTTCCGTTCCTTTCCCCTTTCCAACCGTTCATCCTACTTTTTTTCTTTTTCTCCCTTTCCTTCTCTTCTTCCTTTTTCTTTCTTCTTTGTTTCCCTCTCTTCTTTTCTCATTAATTTGGGGAAAAATTGAAAACAATCTTAGTTTAAAGAAGGCAAGAAAACAGAGAAAAATGTATAAGACTAGGTAAGACAATAAAAATGCAGAGCGAGGTTGTAGATTTAAATCCAAATCTTTAAAAAAGTTAAACGTAAATAAAGTAAATTTGCTAGTTAAAGTATATCTGTTATCCACCTAGACAAAATATAAAATTCAGTTCTATACTGCTTAAAAGAGACATATGTGTCTTAGTGCCCTACAGCTCAGTAAGTAGGGTGCTGGCCACGTATACCGAGGCTGGTGGGTTTGAGCCTGGCCAGGGCCTGCTAAACAACAGTGACAACTGCAACCAAAAAATAGCCAGGTGTTGTAGTGGGCACCTGTAGTCCCAGCTACATGGGAGGCTGAGGCAAGAGAATCGCTTAAGTTCAAGAGCTGGAGGGAGTTGCTGTGAGCTGTGACATCATGGTACTCTACTGAGTGTGGCAAAGTGAGACTCTGTCTCTAAAAAAGAAAAAAAAGTAATTATCACCACCTATATAACTCATGGGACTAAAGATAAAAATCACAATAGAAACAGGAAAATATTTTGAATTGCATTACAAGGAAACTATTACATATTGTGCTTGTGGCATATAGCTAAAGCACTACATAAAGACAATTTTGTAGGTTTAGTACCTATTTTAGAAAATAGAAAAAAATGATGAAGATGATGTAATCATTTAACCTCAGGAAGTTAGGAAAGAAACCAAAAAATAAAAGCTGCAAAAGAGAGATAATAATAAAGACAAAGCAGAAATTAATGTCATAAAAGACAAATCCATAATAAAGAAGATAAAACTAAATGATAGTTTATAAAAACTACTAGTACTTAAACTGATGATGCCAATCAAGAAAAAAATCAAAATCAGGAATGAAAATTGGACATTAATACATATCTGTAGACCTAAAAAGACAAAAAGGTATTTGGAGTAACTTTATGACAATATATTTTATAAACAAATTCCTTTAAAAGATAACAGCATTCCAAACTAATACAAGGGGGAAAAAAAGAGAAAATCTTACTGAAGCAATGTAATTCTTAATAAAAATAACTTTGCTACATCTCAGTAAGGATAAACATAATGTCACCTGATTTTGGAAAAAATTAACCTGCCATGTAGTAGAGAAAAGTGGTCTTTAAAATAAGTGGTGTTGGCTCAGATAGCCAGCTGGACAAAATATGTTTATCTTGAACCTTATCTCATACTATGTACAAAATCATTCCCACATACATTACAGATGGAAAAGTGAAGCTAAACAATATATATGTTTTTCTTTTGTGTTTTCTACCTTTTTTAAAAAAGTAATTCCTGTCTAATATATATATAAATATCTTACCATACACACACACACACATAAATTACTTTTTTTTAAAAAAAGTAATTCCTGCCTACTATATATATAAATATCCTGCCTAATGTATATGTATGCAGGAATTACTTTTTTAATAAAAGGTGTAAATCACAAAAAAAAACCATTATAAATTGCCCATCACAGAGAAAATGCCCATCTAGAGAATGTAGATGGTCATGTGCAGTAGCTCTTGTTTGTAATAATACCAGGTACTCAGAAGGCTAAAATGAGAGGATGGCTTGAGGCCATGAGTTCAAAAGCGGACAAGGTAGTGAATAGTTTCAGAGACTTCTGATCTCTACAAATATTTAAATAACAAATTAGCCAGGCCTGATGGCCAGTGGGAGCGCCACTATTCCAGAGGCTGAGGTGGCAGACTCCCTGTATCCTAGGAATTTGAGGCTGAGTGAACTATAATTGAGCACTACACTCTAGTTTGGGCAACAGAGTGAGGCATTGTCTCTTAAAACAAACAATGAATGGCTCGGCGCCTGTGGCTCAAAGGGCTAAGGCGCCAGCCACGTACACCTGAGCTGGTAGGTTCGAATCCAGCCCAGGCCCGCCAAACAACAATGACAGCTGCAACCAAAAAATGGCTGGGCGTTGTGGTGGGCACCTGTAGTCCCAGCTACTTGGGAGGCAGAGGCAGGAGACTTGCTTGAACTCAGGAATTGGAGGTTGCTGTGAGC
>CAUYON010082829.1:0-11182 GCA_963573935.1 Arctocebus calabarensis
CGTAGGTGTGATCCCACCAATCGCCCTCCCGCCACCCATCCGCCACCCCACCCCCCCCCCCCCGTGCCCTTTGCCCAGTATTATGGGGGATAAATTGGGTTTTTCCCTACAAATTTTTCGTTTTCACTTGCCGCCAAAAACCCAATTTACCCCCCCACAACCCGGCAAATGGGCATGGGGGGGGGGGGGGGGGGGGGTGGTGGGGGGGCGGGAGGGCAATTAGTGGGATAACACCTATGGTGCATCTTAGCAGGGTACTGTTGAAAATTATTAAATGTAGAGTATGAATGTCTTTATATAGTGATCAAGAAAATGCTATGAAGGCTATCTCTAACAGTACAATCAAAATATTTCTGATTGTATATGAAGCACATTCTGCCATATGATTACACCAATGTACACAATTATGATTTAATAAAATTATTTTAAAAAACATTTCATTTTATTTGGTACATTTTGTATACAGATTTATATATTTTAATTGAAACTTTAACTCGAAGTAACATTAATTTGTAGTGAAAAAGGAATTTTGAACTGATACATATCAGTATTTTATAGATGAGATAAATATTTTATTTTTACAATTTTCAGAAACAGATTTTCCCCTAACGTATCTTTAGTTGTATGAATACAGCCAAATACATGTATTCCTTTTTATAAAATTTAAGAGGCCAAGAACAAATACATTTATGTAAAAATTTGTTTCAATTGTTTAAAATTTTATTTGGAAAAGACCCAGACATTTAGTATCTTTTATTTAATTTAACTAAAATTTAAAATTACGTAAAGTTTCTTTACAAATGTTTATCCTATTTACATTTACCTGTTATTTAATTTTAATAATTGTACCTGGAATATTTATGAAAACTGAGAAATTAAAACTAGTCATCATTTCAAGTTATTTTTCTATTAACCATTTTTATAGTCTATGAATTAAGGTGTTCACCTACTAAGACTGTTAAAGATAGGAGTATTTTGCAAAGAACTAAGCAGCTACAAATGTTTATATTACATCAATAATACTAAGTTAGTTCCACGTATGAAAGAATTGCACAAAGATTATCTGTTTGTAAGTTGTGTTTATGTTTTTATAACTTTAAAACATCTATCAGAAACAAATATAAAACTTTCTGACAAGGAAACCCAGACAAAGATGTATGCCTACAATTTTAAAGACATTTCTATTTTTATTTTACCAGCAATTTTCTTAAAACCTTATTTATTAAAGATTTACTTCAGTCATGTTTATCCCAACATTTTAGGATGTAGGCAGGTACCTTGAAACCCTACAGCTAGCTAAGCAGAAACAGAAGTAATTTTTGTGTAAGTTTTATGACGGCCTTTGTGTGAGACTACTTTTTATTGTACAAATTTATACATTTGTTCTTAAGAACCCTCTCTTCATGGCCTTCACCAGCTTTATTTTTCAGGGTCTTTTTGTTTGTTTGTTTTGTTTTATTTTGCATTTTGGTTTTAACCCAATTGACTCCATTTTAATTCTGACCATTCCCACAAACTTTAGATTTATTGAACTCTTACAGCACTTAGGGTTTATTGTATTAATTGATACTTCAGTTCTTGTTTTTTTGAGATGAGCCTCATTTGATTTGAATGTTTTTTTTTTTTTCAGTTTTTGTCCGGGGCTGGGTTTGAACCTACCACCTCCAGCATTTGGGACCAGTGCCCTACTCCTTTGAGCCACAGGTGCTGCCCTTGACTTGAGTCTTTTTCATGAATTGTTGAATTGCCTTGCTGTTATTTTCTTAATGATTTTTGCCTCTATCTTTATTTTCCTTTAATGCCCTTGACAGATTTTGTTTGATAGGTAAAACAAATTAAGAAGTATTACTTCCTCTTAGATTTTCAAAAACAGATTGTATATACTTTGTATTATTTTTTCATTAAATATATAATAATATACACTAATAAACCCATTGACTGCTAAAGCTTTCTTTCAGGGAACAGTTATAATTATTTATGATCAGTTGCTTTCTCAAAGAATTTGTCCATTTTATTTATGTTGTTGAATTTATTGGTATACTATTTTTCTTAATATTTCCTTATTCTGAATTATTCAGGATTTGTAACAATGGTATTTCTATGATTCGTGATAATGGAAATTTGCATTTTTTCCTGTTTTTATTTGCTTAATCAGTGTAGAGTGGTCTTTAATTAGTCTTTTCTTTTCTTTTCTTTCTTTTTTTTTTTTTGAGATGGGAGCCTCAAGCTGTCACCCTGGATAGAGTGCCATGGCATTACAGCTCACAGCAACCTCCAATTCCTGGGCTCAAGCGAGTCTCTTGCCTCCGCCTCCCGAGTAGCTGGGACCACAGGCGCCCGCCACAATGCCCGGCCATTTTTTGGTTGTAGCCGTCATTGTTGTTTGGCGGCCTGGGCTGGATTCAAACCTGCAAGCTCAGGTGTACGTGGCTGGCACCTTGGCCCGTTGAGCCACGGGCGCTGAGCCTAATTAGTCTTTTCAAAGAACCTATTTTTGATTGGTTGATTTTTCTTTCTAGTTTGTTCATTTAGTTTCATTGTTTTTCTCTATTACCTTTTATTACTATTTGCTTACTTTGATTTTAACTTGGGCTTCTTTTACTAGCCTTTTAAGATGGAAGCTTAAAATAATGATTTTTAAAGCTTACTTCTTTCTTAATATAATTTTTTGGTTTGTTTTGATGTTTTTGTTTTGAGACAGAGTCTCATTCTGGCACCCTGGATAGAGTGCCATAGCATCATCATAGCTCACAGCAACTTCAAACTCTTAGGCTCAAGCAATCTTCTTGCCTCAGTCTCCCAAGTAGCTGAGACTACAGGTGCCCACCATGATGCTCAACTAGTTTTTCTGTTTTTAGTAGAGATGGGGTCTCACTCTTGCTCAGGCTGATCCTGAATTCCTGAGCTTAAGCATTCCATCTGCCTCTGCCTCCTAGAAAGGAAGGGTTACAGGCGTGAGCCACTGCACTTGGCTCCTAATATAGATTTTAAGTTATACATTTTCTTCTAAGCCCTACCGTCATGGCCTTCCCATTTTTGACACGTATTTGTATTATCGTCAGTTCAAAATCTAATTTATCTTGTAATTACTTTTTGACCTTTGGATTTAGAAATGTGTCACATTTCCAAATATTTTAAGATTGTATTATTGTTATTATATTAAATTTCTATTTAATTTTGTTGTTTTGTTGTATGTTTAGTAAATTATACATATGTTGCAGACTTACAAATGATGCACTGGAGATTTTGTTTTGATTTTATCTTTGATATAAAATCCTTCCATGCAATTATTGGCTAAATCTTTGGGGGAGGCAACTAACATGGGCACATCCTCTCATTCATTACAGATTCTCCACTTTCTCATTCTTTGTGTCAGGTTTGCTCAACTCATCTATGCCCTTAGTGTTGTCCATGTAGGCAGCTTATTTTATTTTGGAACCCCATCTCTAACTCTTCCAACATCATGACCCTAAGATCCTACTCCTATAGTCCCAGAGTATGGATGTATTAAAGCTCTTGCCTTTGATACACAATTTCAGATTATAAATAAGAACGAGTCTCTCTCTCTCTCTCATATATATGGTTGTGTGTGTGTATACATATATATGTACATAAGTAATATTCCCTAATACATAGTCCATAAATTATTTTCTACACATTGATGGGGCACAAATGCCTCCTAAATTTGGCAGCAAATTGTTTTCCCTTAATATTTCATGTTTATGCTGGAAGTAATTTGTATTTCCTTAGAGCCAAAGATAATCTCCTATCAATCAAATCCTCAACCATACTCTTCTCACAAATTTTTCTTAAGCCTGGTTAAAAAGGGCAACTTGTTTTAAGTATACTACTTGATAATAACCATACCTAAAGAACTACTTTGACTTTTTTGCTAAATCCAAGATCCCCATCAGAATTTCAGAAATAAAATAATTGGAGGATTTGCCATGGTTAAAGATACATTTTCAGAAACTGAGAAATCATTCTCCTGTGAGGATTAGGGCTATAAAATGGGGAAGCATCATGTTTATTTATCATTAAGTATCAGAGAGATGTGCTCAACTAAGCCATTTTTAGATTTAAGGAAGGATGTAGTCTCGTACCTTTTTTGCTTAACATTATTCTGTTTTAGTATTTGTCTCACTACTTTAAAATTATTATTATTTTTAATGTTTCAAATAACTTTAATCATTCTTGTATCTTTGGAATCTTATCTGGAACAAGATAGCTATACAAATAAATGCATTTATTTAACCTCTCCCAGCTTCAGTCACCTTCCCTGTGTAACAGGGAAGAAAATTCTTATTTCATAAGACTTTTATGAAGACTAAAAGAGAAAACATATGTAAAACATCTAGCAAAGTGTTCAGGGCATCCTAGCTATTTAATACATATCAGCTTTCTCTCCTGCCCCATTTAATTTTTTTCTTTTGGTCACATGGGCTCTATTAACATTTCTAGTCTCCATATTAGTAGAGTAAATGATGTTAAGGAAATTTTTAATGTCTAAAGTCTATGTTTTTAAACTAGTTTCATTTGTTTAATTATTTCTGTCCTAAGTCCTTGGAAATACAATTCCATTTTTCTTTCTAACACGTTCTTTTTCTTTAGTTAGAAGTCCCCAAAGAAAAACCCTTAGGGAAGCTGATCTTTTTTTATAAATTTACAAATTCAATGTTTCATTCTTTTGCTGCCATTTTTCCAACCTGTCAAACACATCTGTTTTGCTTTTGCCTCAGTGGGTTCTCTGCAGGAGTCTCCTTTTTGACATGATTATCCCAGCAATCTCATTTTCAGCTCCCTCACTGGCAGCTACCTTCTGAAATGCTTTAAGATATTTTACAGATTTTTCTCTTATTGACTCTTGAGAGACGACTTTTTGAGTTTTTTTGGTTGGGGGGGTAAGGTATTTGAATTAAATCATCTGCTTGGATGTCTTTCTAATCTCTATGTTCAGTCTTATTCTTAAATGAATAATTTATGTTCTGTGGTTTCTGTCAGAAGGAAGGTAAAAACTTGTGTCTCCCTACCAGGAGAAAACTCTGAGCAATCCTAACCCTTGGAAGCTTATGATGGCACCACGGAGCTCTAATGCATTAGTAAATGTGTTATGGCCTTAGGGTGTCTTTTAGGTAGTGATGAGATGTCAGATTCCCTTTGGGGCTAAGAATTCCACAAGAGACTTAATTCTCTCTCCTTTGAGATATTTTCCTCCAAAATCCAAGAATTTCGGACTCACAGTTGTTTTACCACCTGCAAGCTTCACCTTTTGTATCAATCCTTTATCTTAGATGACATGTGACATATTCCACTTCAAAACAGCTTTACCACATTTTCTCCTCCACCACTGTAATGTCCCTCAGAGTGGCAATCATTCATTTTGAAAATCCTCCTGAATTATAAGATTCGTATACACTGGGACTTTCCATTTGAACCCATCTTTTCCCCAGTGTCAACAATGCTGTGTTCTGTGTTCTCCATGTATATTACACACATTTCTGTTTTCTAAAACTCACTTTGGCCCACCACTTAAGATTCTGTCCTAGTTACAATTCTCATCCTGACATAATTGGATGTAACTATTTCCTAATTCTTTCTCATGCCTCCCATCTTTCCCCTATTCTAATCCATCCTCTTTACCACCATCAACATGCCCTTTTAATACATATAGATGATTGTGTTATCCCTTTAAAAAAAATTCCTTAAATAGGTCCTGTTACTCATAGACAAAGGATTTGCTTCTTGATGTGCCATAAACAGTTGTTTGCAATTTAGCTCTTACCTATTCTTTGAACTTTATCTTTTAACACTTCCAAATATATATATATATATATATCCAGCCACCCTTAAAAACCACAACACTTTTCTATGTTCTATTACTTTACATATCTTGTACTACCTCCTTCTGGAATGCCTCATTGTTTGCAATCTTCCAATTCCACTTATGAGGTCAGTTCACATCCTAACACCGCATTCACATCCATCTTCCTGCCAATTTATTAACTTTACCGTGTGTCTGAAGCTCTTTTTACATCATCTATAACAAGTTGCACAACAACTTGAATTTATATTTTGCTTTTGAAATAGAGAAAATTACTGGAAAAACAATTTTAAAGATGGTATATCTTTTCATCCATAGTGCATAGCATAAATTCTACTACATAGCAAATATTTGTTGAATCAATGATTGGAGAAGAGACCATGCAACATTTAATGTCATTTATAAATACATGAAGCTATGTTTTAAAAACAGATTAAAAATAGACTAATTTGGGTCTCTAGCAGGAAAAACAAAGCCTAAAAGAAGGTGCTACATAGGAACTTAGGACATATGAAAGAAGGAACAACATAAGGAAAGCTTTACGGTTTTGCATAGATACATTTAACCCAAGCCAGTAGCCTTGAGGAGTTAACATTTGTTCTATCCTAGTACATCTGTTTCATTAGGGAAAATGAAATTTATGTAATAGATAGTACTTTTCCAGGACTCTTCTAGCATTCTTAGATAATTATATTAATGAAAAATATATTAGAGACTCACTAAAGGTGTAGGTTTACTCTAGTATTATGTTTGAAGTGGCCAAAGGGCAGAAGATGGCTTCTGAGATGGCTTTGCCCCATATGAGAAGGGCAAACCCTACAAAGACTGTGAAGAAAAATAGAGTTAATAGAAATACTGATAGCTAAATGAGGGTTAGAGAAAAGAACTGGGAAGAAACCAGCAACATAGGGTACATTTGTGGTGGAAAAATACTGAACATAAAGTCAGAAGCTCTGGGTTCTGTCCAGAATTTGCCAGTATTTGCTTATTGTGTCTTGGGTAAATCATTTAATCTCTTAAGTTCTTGTCAGGAAAACTAAGATGTTGATACCAATTTACAATGTGGTTGTAGTGATTATATTGCTTTATGCATGTAAAAGTAATCCATATGCTAAACATTTTAGTACACTATATTAATATAAGTCCTTTTTCAAATCGTGTCCACTCCAAGTCTTTCTTTTTGAAAAATGAAAAAGAACACACTTAAAGTGTTTCAAAGTAAGGAAAAAATACCTCTATCATTCTTGCTTTCCCAAGTTTGTATTTATCAATATAGCAAGCAATTTTATTCATAATGTAAAATAAAATGAGGGAAGGCTTAGGCTTTCCTGCTAGTTTAGGAATTACTTTAATTTCTCTTTGGTCTAATGCTTTCCCACAGGCAATTTAGAATGTCACATACACTTAAAGTCGACACGTTGTATAGTGAAGTTGTGCAAAATGTTCGTGACAGTCCTCATCTGAGACATAAACACTTCTTGTTTCCTGCTCATGTTTTCAATAAAAACATATTATATCAAGCAAAATTACTTAGAATATGACTAAACACATGCTCTGTGAAACAACATATAAAAGAAGTATTTCCTTGTGGTACATGAAAAAGAGAGAGGGAAAAGAAATGCCTTCTGAGATGTCGGTTTCTTTGTTGAACTGACTCTCTCTGGGATGGAGCTAATTAAATTACTATTGAACTCAGATCTATCCATTTTTATGGTCCGTCCCGAGCTCACTTTGCAACCAGGTCTTCCTACATCCTCCCTTCCCCACCCCCCATTTAATATGTCCAAGGTGGCTATTCTCTTTCTAATAATAATTTGCCTTCTCATTCTTCCTCTCAACTTCTCATTTTTCTTCTCTCTTCCATTGAAGGAGAGAAGCCACAAAGCAGGAAGTTCTTTTGACAAGTCATCCTCAGGCCAGGAGAAACAAACGTCTCCCCATTAATCCAGTCATATCATAACTTTGACTATTTTGTTCCTTCCTGGTCCCCAATGTATAAAGAGGACTGAAAAGATTCGTCACCACTTTGGACAGGTTTATACTTATTCACAGACGAATCAATTTCCTAATGAATCATCAAGAAAGGTATATCTCCTCACATTTGTTTTAATATATATCACTCAGATGTTTAATTTTTTAAATGTTTGTTTATTATCATTGAGTTTATGAGTAGCATAAGCATTCTTTAAATGTTAATAACTGCAGGTATCTTATTTGGTAAATCACACATATTAACTAACAAGATTTTAATTTCCTTTCAGATATGGATCGTGTTTATTCTTCTGATTCTCTCCATATTCTAGGCATTCATAATAGAAGTTTACTACATATCTCCTAACTCAAGAGAGATACATGAATCACAGAAACGTATCTATGTTTTAGAGAGAGTATGCAATAGTCTGCAGAAAGAGCACGACTCTTAACCTATTACGTCCTGATGAAAGTGTCATTCATAGGTGGCTCTCAAAACCATAGAGCAATAGGGTAATATAAGTATAGCAAACAGGTCAGGATACATTCTCACTCTTCTTCATCCTTTTTTGAACATTGTAGGATTTTGACAGAAACAAGTATAGGAACATTATCATAATGGTGTGTATTTAGCTTGTGGAATTTTGTTCCGTATTCCTGTACAACAGAGATGTGTCAAGGAAGCTGAGTCTCTGCCACCTCTTCTATGTTCTCAGTATAACTGAAAGTAACACTTAGTTTTGGAATAGCTCCTTTTTTTTTTTTTTTTTTGCTTTTGCCTTTGTTTTCTTAATTATTATTGGCTTTATTTTTTATGGATCAAATAATCCTGCAAAGTGACAATCTTTTGGGAAGAAAATTATGTTGATCCTTGCTTTGATGCCATTTGAGGTTATGCCATCGCCATACAGTTCAGCCAGTCACACGTGATGCTGTTACTGTCACGTCACGGCACAGCTCATACAAATGACCTGAAGTTATATAATATTACTTGGAAGTTTTAAACAGATGGCAAGTTACTGGGACAAACACTTTTTGATTGAAAACAAAAAAAGTCATCTTTGGGTAAATGCTGTATGTTGCACAGATAGGTTTCAGTGTGGTTTTACTAGGGCCTAGCTAAAGGAAGGGTGTGCAATGACATGAATTATACTCACTGAATGTTCCAATCCTTTGTGCATATTTACACATTCCCACCTCCTTCACACCACAGCTGGTGCTTGTTTCCACCACTGAGTTTTAAATAATTCAGTGAAATTCTTGAGAAATAGAGAATGTTTTGCATAATTTTGATGCTTGATTACTATTTGCACCAAATGTTGCTGATCAACAAGATTGTCTCAGTGGGACTAGTGAAGATTTCCTTTGAATTCAAATTCAAAACAAATTCATTTTACTAAAAGCTTAAAAACAATAGAGTGATCACAATATCATTTAATATTTAGAATAATAAAATTATGAAGGTAAATCATAATATAATGTGAGAAAGAAGTCTATTTGATTGGGCTTTGCTTCTAAACAATTAAAAAGTAATAAAATTTCTTTGTTACAGTTCAATTAAAGTTTGCCATTTCTTTCATAAATGGTCTTGCTCATCCATTCTTGAAACTTTTCTCTTTCTCTATTCCATCCCAAGAATACTTACTAATATTAAAGTGAAGATTCCATTATTATGGCAGAAACCTTAAGCATCCCATTTCAATGATCTTTGCATAAACTTTTATCTACACGTAAATGGAACCTACTTCTTTAAAGAACATGAAAGACAAATAGAATATAAGACATATTCAATTATCAAACATAGATAATTTCTAACATAAAAAATAGTTATACTTTGGGGCACATTAGGAAGGTAGTTGAGGTGCAGAAATAAAAAGAAAGCAAATCAAAGATATGAGAAAGCTGAATCAAGAAAATTTTCTAAACATCTTCTTTAAATCATTAGACTTGGAAGAAGGACTAACTCAGTGTCTTATGCACAAGGTTTAAGGAGAGTGGGACTGGGTTTGAGGATGGTGGAAGAAAAATTCCTAGACTCAAATAATTCAATTCACAGGTATAGCAAGGACCAGGCTTGAGGAATTCTGAACAAGTGGCCACTTTCACATCAGCTAGAATGGTCAAGTGATCACACAGGACAACACACAAACATGTATGTTGATAATTCTATTATTTAGGAAGTTCTGTCAAAGAGCCCTGGATTTCCATTAGTTTTGGAGTCCCAAAATTCTTGACACAATGCTGTTGTATGATCTTTCTTTTGCTGCTTCTGAAAGATACTTAATGCCATCTCTCATTATTTATTACAACTCTTCCATATTATCCAATAAACACATCCTATTTGTATCTCCATAGAGGCAAAGACAAGCCTATGGCCAAGTATGTCATCTTTCAGGTAACATATGATATATTAGATTTATCCCACGTAAATGTGCTACTCTGCATGAATATCTTAGGAAGGAAGGATCTTTGTTTTAATCAGTGATTAATTTCAAGAAATCTCTGAACAAAGCAGCACAAAAAACTTTTTGTTGAGTAAGATAATAAAGAAATGGAAGTTTTATCTACCTTATAGCATATACAAGTGATATAATAAACAAGATCACAACATGAATTTTCAACTAAAAGATGATTTTGGCTTTTATATAAAAATAAAGATCATTTACATTAAAGACAATAGTCCTTTCATTAATGTGTTATTATTTACATATTCAACATTTAAGTACTCTTAAAGTCTTATTGAAACATTTGCAGAAGAAATTAATAAATCTGTCACTGGTGAAATTTTAATGCAGATAATATAAAGATGATACATTTGACAGAGGAACCAGAGGATGGTTCAGACTTTCTCTGAATGAGAGAATCTGTGTTTCTTTTTTCCATATCTTTTAGATTGCCAAAGGGGGGAATGCTATTTTTGCATATTTACAATTTTAATTTGTAGAGTTTATAGAATAAGAGTGGTCTTGTTCCTGTCTGTATTCACCACTGGAAATTACAATTTGTTTTTTTTTTTTTTACTTTTATTTATTTATTTATTATTATTTTTTTATTTTTTTTATAATTTTATTGAATCATAATTCTGTACATTGGTGCAATCATAGGGCATGATTCATATACATTCAGAAATGTTTTGATCGTAATGTTACAGATAGCCTTCATGGCATTTTCTTGATCACTATATAAAGCATTGATACTCTACATTTAATAAGTTTCACCAGTACCCTGCTAAGATGCACCGTAGGTGTGATCCCACTAATTGCCCTCCCTCCACCCATACTTCCCCCTCCCCTCCCCTCCCTTTCCCCTTTCCCTGTATTCCTATGCTATAATTGGGTTTTAGCCTTCATATGAAAGCTATAAATTAGCTTCATATTAGGGCTGAGTACA
>CAUYON010082833.1:0-11098 GCA_963573935.1 Arctocebus calabarensis
CTGTGAGTGTTTAGAGGACAATTTAAGCCATTCTCATTACTTGAGAATATTTATAAACCTGATAGTATTTTGGGTATCAAGTTTTTTGAAAGTCCAGTGGACATTTTTAATCCTTTTGGCATTGTGGAATTTGGAATTTGATCAACAGTTTCTGAGTGAGTTTACTTTTGTGGTGGAGGATTGCACTGGTCGTTATGGAGGATAGGTCTGAGAATATCCTGGAGAGCCAGTTTAGTATGACAAATTTCTTTGACATGTGAATGTCATTAAAGTATTTAATTTCCCCATCATAAATGAAACTCAGTTTAGCTGAATACAGGATCCTGGGTTGAAAGTTATTTGTTTTTTTAGGAGATTAAGTCAATGACCTCCCTCTTCTAGCTTGAAAGGTTTTAGCAGCGATCTTCAGTCATTCTTCCCCTTGTAGGTTATGGGGTTTTTTAGTTTGACTGCTTTCAGAATTTTCTTCTTCATATTAACTGTAGTGAAGTTAATTATGATGTGCCTGGGGGATGTCTTATTCAGGTTAAGTCATGCTGGGGTTCTGAAACTGTCTGTTATCTGAATTTGAGAATCTCTTGGCATGTCTGGAAAGTTCTTTTTCATAATCTCATTAAAAAGAGCCTCTGTGCCTTTTGAAGCTACGTCATCACCTTCAGGGATCCCTGTAAAGTGAGTATTGGTTTTCTTTGAATTACCCCAGGACTCTCTGAAAGAATAATCCGTTTTTGCTCTCCACTTCTCTTCCTTACAAAATTGTAGAGGAAAAGCAATCACCAGTCCCAGTTCTTTGATGTACCAAAGAGTTGTCATCTGCATTTGGGAGCATTCAAAAGCTTTGTTTTCATGTCGGAAATCCTTTCTTCTGCCTGCTCCATTCTGTTACTGAATGATTCTACTGTATTTTTCACATCTTGGAAGGTTGCAACTTCTTTTCTCAATGTGTCTATATCTTTGGTGAATTTGTCTTTGAATTCATTGAATTCTTGAGACATTTTTTGAATTATTTCTAGAATTTCTAACTCCAAATTTACTTCCATTTTTTTGATCTTATTTGCCATCCAAATTCTAAATTTGATTTCTGACATCTCAGCCATCTGTTTGTGAATGAGATCCTCTGGTTTTTCTGGTTTGTCATTCCTTGGGGGAGTTGAACTGTTCTGATTATTCATGTTGACAGAGTTTTTCCACTGATTCCATCCCATGATTGTTTTCACTGTTTAGATAGATGAACAGGTAAGGTAAAATTGGATTGGAGACTTCTGGGGTTGTGGTTGACCAGCCCTTCCCCAAAGAACTAAGACTGGTGATTGCAGCTTCTGCTCTACAATTTTGCAAAGGACCTGTATAGTACTACAGTCTGTGACTCTAGAAGCATGTTGGTGTAGTGGGGGTATGTGGCTCTGCCTTGTATTCAGCTTATCTCTGTCCAATTCTAGTAAATCAGTGACTCTGGGTTGCAGTCTCAGCTTTGGATAAATACAAGCAACTAGGACATCCCGTCCCCCACAGGTAATACCTAGAAGAGGATATTAAACCTTCCCACTACAACAAAACCAGGGCTCCACCTTGGAGGTTCTTTGGGTCACTTGTCCAGTTCAAGAGTTCCAAACCAATTGTCCCAAACAGTACCCACTGTCTAGCAGGAGAGTTCAGCTTTTTTTTTTTCGTTTTTTCTAGCAGGAGAGTTCAAAAGGCCTCCAGCAACTAGATATTAGGAGTCTGCTGGTAGCTCAAGAGTGGCTTGAGCACCTCTGGTGCTCCGAGGAGTCAGAAAGGCCCATCCAGTAGAAGGTTTAGAGCAAGGGAATTGATTCCTCTTTCCCTACCTTGCTCACCCTTTACCACCAGACTCTGATAGCCCCACCAGCAGTCTCTGTGGCCCAGTTCTGTCCAATAAGAAAATGTGCCAAGGCTATGTGTTTGCCAGAGTCAAAGTAAAGTCACTGCCTCCTCCTCGTGGTTACCACCCTCTGCCACCATCCAGCAGGAGAAGCTGAAGTCTGCCTGCCTCAGGCACTCAATAGCAGCTGGAGAAAGTTCCACCTGAGCTCAGGCTAAACCTAAGGATATCCAGACAGCAAAAAAATTTCTCCCTCAGCCACCTTTTTTGCCACTGTTCTGCAACTCTGGTTTCCCTACAAGGTGAGGTCTGGTTCCCTCTGGCAGACCACAGAGTTGGAGAGGTGACTCTTCAAAATTTTACCATAGCAGGATCACTCTATTAATGCTGATGTTAGGTGGGAGGTGTCTCCACGTGAATTTGTGCACCTTAGCAGTTCCTGAGTCTCCACCCATAACTCAGAGACACAAGCCTCCACCCACTGCTGAGATACACTTTCTCAGGGCCAGGTCAGTCACCTTTCCCTCTATGTCTTTCTGTACTGTTACTGGATTCACAGGCACAGCACAGCTGCACTGCCTCCATCTATGCAATGCCCAGTCCTAGCCAAGAAGTGCAGAAATTCTGGTCTCTGTAGTGGTTGGACTTCTAGACTGCCAGGGCAGGGGGAAGGGTAGACTGGAAGTTCAAGGTGGCAAGGAAAGTATTTGTTTAAACTTCCTGCCAGACAAGGGAATTCCTGGGCTCCCAGCAGGGGCTGTCTGGAGAAGGAGTCCCAGATTCCAGCAATTCTCTCCAGTGGGGTGAGGGAGGAGAACCTCAGTTCATTGCTCACTAGTAGAGAGCCTACAGCCATCAAGCAACTCTCTTAGGGGAGGGGATGGACACATGTCCTCTTTGGGATGAGATCTGTACCTGAAATTTGTTTCCTTGGGGTTGTAGCTTGCCTCAGCTGGGAAGACGTGCAATTATCTATCTCTTCTCTCAGTTTGGCTCCCCTCCTTCGGCTTTCTTGGGTTCTTTCTGGCCGTTATCTCTCCCTTTGTCCTAGAGCTTCTGATGAAAGCTGGCTCCAGTCAGCCATCATCCCCCATTCCCCCTTGTTCTCGTTGAATGTGAAAACTGGAGTTAGGGAAAGTAGCCAACTCGAGGATTTAGCAAAACACAAAATACATTGAAACCAAATGAGCAAATAAGCTACCAGACACACAAGCACACAGATTCATGAAAAATCAGAAACAAATAAACATACAGACAAAAAAACAACAACCAAAATGATGATAATCATAAAATAATTTTTAAAAAATTCTTAAAAATCTGAAGAAGAAGAAGAGAAAATAGTATTAGTAAAAAAATTAACAATAACTCCAAGAAAAGGATGAAAAAAGAGAAAACAAAAGGCACCAGCCACAAAAATATTATTCATATATATGTATGTGTATGTGTATATATATATATGTATGTATATATATAACATACAACTATACGTATGACGTGGGGGTCAACTTCAGTAGGACTATATTTATTTTGCAGTATACTTTCTGGACACTAGGTGGCGCTTTGAGTGGTTCCCAGGCTTATATCTGATTCATGGTTTATACTGTTACCACAGTTATCACCGTACCTGGCCTGTAGGGGAAGGTGCCTATGGGAGTCACCATTTCTGAAATTTCAAAGTATGCCTGTTTCCTGACTGGCCTCTTAGCCTTGGCTGTCCTATTCCTAATGTCACCCCTATTTGACCTTCTAATTCAGCACAGGAGTCCACACTTCACCAATTTTTCCACTCAGCTCCTAGATTCCCCTTGAACTGGGAATTGTAATCTTCCGTGGGGGAGGGGCTGGTTGTCACTGGCACCCACCACTTCAGCAGCGACTGAGACTTTTCAGTCAGTCTCCGCATCTCAGGATTACACTCTTGAGTCCAGCAATCTACCAATTCCCTGCACACCCTGAACTGCCAGTCTACACCAATATTCCCCACCAGGAATGATCTAGTCCATTCATTCACACCTGCTGTTCTGGAAAAAGGTGCCAGTGGTAGTCGTCATTTCCGACATTTCAACGAGTGTCTGTTTCCTAGGCAGGATCCTTTCCCCTTAATTTTCTATCGGGCTGCCTAGGCCCCTGCCGCTCCAAACGATACTCCTTTCTGGTCACCAAATTCCTCTCAGGAGTCCACACTTCACTGAACTTTCCACAAAACACCTAGTTTCCCCATGAACTGAGAACTGCAGTCCTCTGTAGGGGGGCGCGGGGACGGGGGAGGGGGGACTGGTTGCTGCCGCCTCCGGCTGCCGGCTGGCACTGCTTCAATAGTGGCACAAATTTCTCTAGCAGACTCTGCAGCTCTGGGTTACACTTCAAGTCCAACAATCCACCACTTCGCTGCATACCTCTAGCTGCCTATCTACACCAACACTCCATTCAGGGAAAGATCTAGCCCCCTCTCTCTCACCTGATGTCGTGGGAGATTTGAGCTAAGCATCCATCTCGTCCACCATCATGCTCCACCTCTCTGTTTTTCCATTTCTTAACAAGCACTGTTTCTGGATGCTTCTCAGATGTTTTGCTTTTTCTCTGAGTCACTGCAATGAGCATGATCATCTTAGAGAGGAAAATCCAAATGCAGCCCACCCTTTGAGGTTGGGGCCAATGTGGACAGACCCAGGGCAGCTCAGCACAGCCCTCTGCAGGGCCCCTTGGCTGACAGCCACACTACATGAAGGCACCAGTGGCTGGAGATCCCAGCAGCAGCAGCGAGTGAGAGCAGTGGGAAGGGAAGTCCTGATCCCTTAGGACAGGCAGTGGACACTCAGAAGTGAGCCCTCCACTGTCCCTGCTGTGGTGTAGTTTGTCTCCTGCTTCTTGGAGGTTATCATTGGTCTGGAAAAGATGACCTGCAGCAGCTATAACAGTGCCAAGTCCCCTGCCAGCCCCTTTCCAGGTCCCCAGGCCTTGCTCTCTACCCCACAGATGGAAGAAGTGCAACCCCCACGCTGAGGGACATGAATGGAGAGGAAATGGATCTTCAGAAGCATACCCACCCCCCACACACCAATATCTGGACATGCAGTGGTTCCCTGCACCCTCTTCACTGTTTCTTCCAGAACCTGTGGAGAATGCCACACAGCTCGGAATTTGTCTTCTATCTGTTCAAGAGGAGAGGGGCCTTCACAGACCAGCCCAGTGACAGCAGTGCCTCAGAAAGCTCCTCCTTCAGGGAATAGCTTTTTCTCTGAATCACTGCAATGAGCATGATCATTGCAGTGACTCAGGAGAGGACAAGCTGGATGTGTTTTGTCTTCCCTGAACTCCAGGTCTTTCTCTATTCTCTGGTCGGGAGCTCCTCAGCCCATCTCACTCCAGCCTCTGCCACTGAAGTCCTCTGCAGGCCCAAAGCAAGGAGTTTCCTTCCCTAGATCTCTGCACTCTGAGTTCCACCACTTGGGGGATCTTTAGTAGGAAGGATTACTAAGAACTTAAAAAAGAAAAACTACCCAGGCCAGAGGATCACTTGGGCTCATGAGTCTGAGCTCACAGGTTGGAGACAAGCCTGAGCCACAGCGAGACCGCATCTCCAAAAAATAGCCAGGTGTTGTGGCGGGTGCCTGTAGTCCCAGCTACTTGGGAGACAGAGGTGAGAGAATTGCTTGAGCCCATGAGTTTAAGGTTGCTGTGAACTATTACAGCATGGCACTCTACCAGGGGCAACAAAGTGAGACTCCGTCTCAAAAGAAGAAAGAAAGAAAGACTGCTTTAAACAATCAAAATTTTCTCACTTTTCAAACCCTCAGATCCACTCAAGACAACTGCAATATTTCCTACGTATCCCCTCCTCTGCCCCTGGGAGAGCTGACCTCTCACTCTGCCTTGAGCCTGTTCTGAGAACTCTGAGGGGATGTTTCTTCCTGTCTTCTCTCTCAGAACACTCCTGTCTGCTGTATTCCTGGTGAAGGGGGAGACACAACCAGGAAGGAGCAACCAGGATGGGCAAGCAGATCCTTATAAGAAAGCCCTTTACCCTGAGGACAGTCTAGCACACTGAAGGGTGAAGTGGGAGGCAACTGAGTCAGGACCACCCCATTGGCCCATGCAGACTCCCCTCATCCTCCAGTGGGAAGCCCAGCACCTCCCAAGTGCCCTTCCCTGGGGAGGGACCCTCCAGGCAGGTGGAAAGTGCTGACTA
The DNA here is from genome assembly GCA_963573935.1 of Arctocebus calabarensis. Lineage (NCBI taxonomy): Eukaryota > Metazoa > Chordata > Mammalia > Primates > Lorisidae > Arctocebus > Arctocebus calabarensis. The sequence goes on from CAUYON010082833.1 coordinate 6,033, forward strand.
GCACCTGTACCTGGCTATAGTAGGACCTCTGTGGGTCTGGAAAGGGTGGTGTACTGGCCCTCCCTGGACCCTGGCCTGAAGCAGACTTTCTCTTCGGCAATCCCTTCCTCAGCCAGCCTCTGGATTTATCCAAGCCTGAGAAAGACCTGACTCCAGGAAGACCAATGCTGGGATGAAGACTTCAGAGAACTTTCACTCATTAGCGTTACTCCTTTGGCTTTGCCGGTTAACATGACTCTCTCCTCTGCTTTGACAGACTCATATTTGGATCATTTGGGTATGTCTCTCACATTCACTGTTGAATTGTGTCTTAAATTGTATCTTGTCCGATTAAATGACAATTTATTGAGGATCTGCTATGCATCAGGCCCTGATCTGGAGTCCTCCAGAGTACAGAGTAAAATAAACCAGGGCCACTCAGAGAAGTCATCAGTCCCTCAGATGAGATAGGAGGAAACCTGTACACTGGCCAGGAGAGGGGTATCAGTCAGGACCAGGAAATGGGAATGCTGAACATGGTGGGGGACTGGAGGTAAGGGAGTGCAGACTTCTGGAGGAGCCAGAGAGAGGCCAAGGGGAGTCTGCAGAACGGCTCTTGGTCAGGGAAGGAAGGGAACCTGCAAAACCCAACTCAATTAGCATTTCTTACATTCAGAGTTGTATTCTGTTACTTCCCCCAAAACACCCCTATAGAGTGTTACTCTTGTAGCTTAACTCTGCTCTCACAACAGGATAAAACACCTGACTATGAAGATGAGTGTGAGGCAGGAAGACTCAAGAAGTTTAGAGACTTTAATAATACAGACAGATGGCAGTCTAAGCCAACATCGGTGATCACTGGAATTCTGACCTACTAACCCAGGAATCAAGCCAGTGACACCCGAAACAATCCTTAACTTATTCCCCCCAGTTCCTGAGTGCCCAGTTACAACAGAGAGCCCCATAACTGGAAGGGCCTGTAAACAAGCTTCCTCACCCTGGGTGAAAGGGACAAAGGAAACCCCTAGAGCTCCACTTCCCCAAAAATATTATAAACCAAAAGCAAAATTTCATGCCTGGAAGGGCTGCAAAGCTTGGCCTTCAAACCCTTAAACGGCATGGGAATATGAACCCTACCACTTAACTCTTGACAGGCGAAGAGTCTTGAAGCCACTGTTCATTTGTAGTCTCTTTCCTGGGACACAGAGACACAGCCCCTGGACCCTGGGATGGCACCCTGGACAGCAGCCAGGGCTATGTCAACTTTGATCTGAGCATAGACATGAAAATAAGGTTCAGAAGAACCCAAAAGGCGATAGAATCCGCTACCCTTAGGACACGTTTTGTTTGGCTGCAAGTCTGGGGCTGCAATCTGATTCGCAGGAGGCGGTGGGGAGTGTGTGGGTCCCTCACAGTGGCTAGTGCTGCTGTCGCAGGAGTGGTGAGCACTCCCCCTTAGCTCTCCTGAGAACCTCCCACTTCCTCACTTCTCGCTGCCTGTCAGCTGCTCCTTGGCTCCCAGTTACCTCTACCACGAGTGGAAGCAACTGGAGGACCCAGAGAAGCCGCGGGCTCCGCACTGCGTCCGGGGCAGGCAGCTCTGGCTGACTACGGCCCCAGCCCCAAATCCGCTCCTGCTCCACCCGGGAGCGCCCCCAGGCCCACACCCCAATCTTCCTGCCCTGCACCTCTTCAGAGGGAAGGAGCAGTCTTTGGGGTCCAAGAGGACGGTGCCACCCAAATAGAACGTCCTGTCCAGGAAGGAATGAGTGCACCAATCCCTAACCCTCTGAACTTTTATATTTCCATCCACCTTAACCCACTCCTTTCTCAGACTCAGCTAGCTGGCACCCGATTGGAACAAAGGAACGCTGCACAACGGAACCTGGACTCCAATTCCTTTCCTTCACGCCTGGGAATAATCTCTCATTTTCAGTCTTTAACCTCTCTGCGGTCTGTGGATGCAGTGCTACTGGCAGAGTGAGAGTATGGGGGGGACCCCAGTGTCCGGGTTTCTGGAAACCCCTGCACGCCTTCCTGTGGCCTCTTGGTCGCCCTCTAGTGGCCGCTCCCCAACCAGGGGCCCCTTCCCATCTGTGACCCTTATTCTTTCCCGTCTGTGACCTTCCTCCTTCCCTTCCAGTCTGCGACCCCTCTGACAATTTTCCCCTCTACCAAGCTCCAGCCAGCAAGCAGAGCCAGACCCACTCAGGAAAACTGGGTTTATGGAAGAAGTGTAACAGCGTCACAAGGTTGGGGGTTCCCCAGGTCAGGGAAAGAGTAAGAGTCAGCTGCCTTTAGACATATAAATGTAGTCAGGAGGGTGACATGACCATAACTGAAAGGGATGGGAAGGAAGGGGACTTGGGGGGATTTCCACTCATTTAAATCATTTACTTTAATGTACATTGGCTTCTCAAAAACCTCAAAATAAAATGGAGAAAGGAAAAAGGCAGAGCCAAACGAAGGATGCTTCCATCATTCTAGTGATCTCAGCCCCAGTAGATTTGAGGGCCACATGTGGTGGTCACACTGGATCTTTTCATGTGGCCCCAGGGAAGGCCTTGACAACTGGCACTTCAGTTTGTTCTCTGCTAGTTGCTGGAACTTGAAGCTGACAGGGACTAGTTCACTGATTGCAAGAAAACCTCTGAACCCAGGGGTCCTTCCTAAATCACTTAAGAGGTAGATTTTCCTGGGGCTGTGTAGGGTACCCTGTAGTTGCTGGGATGGGGGAGCCTAGGGTGGGCAGAGAAAGGACTCACAGCTTCATTCTCAGGATTAAGGCCTATAGCTTCAGAAGTGTCCCTTCTGCTTTGGAAGGCATTCCTGAGACATGGGGGCACTGCACGGGGACCACTTCTGCTGGCCTCAGGCACCTTGGGAAGACACGATTCTGTGACTTGTGGATAGGGATAGCAGGGATCTGTGCATTTTTGCTGCTGCTGTTAGGACACCCTTCCTAGGTTGGTGAAAGTGTAGGCAAGTGCTTTTAGCCAGGAGAACAGAGTGTGCCAGATTCTCCTGAGGATGACCTCTGTTCCCCACTACTACTGTCTTAATCTCAGAGACTCTGGCTTTCTTATCCTGCTCACTGTTGTGATAACCAGGCCAGGAGTGTGATCATGGTTCCCAACAAATTATTCAGGCTGCAGCTGCCACAGATAAACCTCACTCAGAGAACTGAGGCAATGTGTGCTCTGGCCTTTCAGGAGAGTGTGCCACAAGGGATCTAGGCGGAGGGAATGGTAGGAGTGGAATGGGCTAGGTTACACTGCTTGCATTTGTTAGGTAAAGTCCCTCCTTAAAACAGAGGTGAGAAGCTCTAGCAAAAGAAATAATCACAGCAATAAATAAAAGGGAGGGAAAGACAACTAGGAAAAAGACACTTCAGGGCCAGTTTTAATAGCATAACACAAACCAGTCTGGGACCTGGTTTTACTTGGCTTTACTTATCTATAATTTTTGTCACATCAAAAACCAAGATCTTAAATTCCACCCAACAACTTTCTTTGCTCAACTGCCTCCCATTTACCAACTTTCTTTCTGTAACTATTTTCATGTTCTGCCTCTGGATTTTTTCATCTTTGCCTCTCTTATAAATTCTCATTTCCAACAAAGGATGCCACTGATTGGCCTCACGTGGGAAGGGCAGAACATTTCCCTCATCATCTCCGGCTGCTCTGTCCTCCTCAGGGATCTACACACAGGACAGGGTGACACCAGGCCCATTTTTTAATTTTTTTTACTTTTTTTTTTATATTGTTGGGGAATCTTTGAGGGTTAAACTGTTTGCATTTGTTAGGTAAAGTCCTACATATAATTGTGTACTGTCCCCAAGAGCTGAGTCACGTACTGTGACCCCGACCCCCTCTGGATTCAATCCCTAAGGATTTTTATTTTTTCATACCTTAAATTTAGATCTTTTATCCATCTTGAATCGATTTTAGTGAGTGGAGAAAGGTGTGGGTCCAGTTTCAGTCTTTTACATGTCTTTTTCATAAAGTCTATCCCTAGGATGATAACTTCAAGTATTTTTTCCACATGCTCTTTGAGGATTTTTATTTTTTTATGCCTTAAATTTAGATCTTTTATCCATCTTGAATCAATTCTAGTGAGTGGAGAAAGGTGTGGGTCCAGTTTCAGTCTTTTACATGTAGTTATCCAGTTCTCCAGCACCATTTATTGACTAGAGATTCTTTCCCCTAGTGTATGCTCTTGTTTGGTTTATCAAAAACCAAGACTTTCCAAAATTGTACACTGGGTGTGTGGTAGTGGGAAGGTGTGATTTTCCTTTCCAAGTGTTGTGGAATTGCTGTGGGAGAATACTCACAGAGGGGCTGCTTTGCTTAACCTGGCCCTCAGGGGATGAAAGCTGAGACAAAGGGCTGGAACTCACAGACAGAGGAAAACCCATTTGCAGCCCCAGTCTGATCAGGGGAAATAGCCTTGACAGAAATAAATTCTGCGAACTTGTTCTGTTCCAGCAGAAACCTCAATCAGGGACAGGGCTGGAACTGAGTGAATCACCCCAGCCCCTGTTAAGTACCCAGGGTGTTAGGCCTCACCTCCCCCTGCCAAACACTGACAGGGAGTAGCAGACTGGTTGTGGAGCCGCAGACCTCACTGTGACACAGGCAGGCGCAAACCTCTGGAGCATCTGCTCATTGGAGGAAACTGATCACAATTGTTACCACCGACTCAATGTGACAGAGGGACAAGGTTGGGAAGGAGGCATCAACCTTCCCAGACTAAGTTACTTGCTGGAGGGGTGCCCTCCTGAGCTCACAGAGCATCAAAGTGAATTATACAAGAGCTTCCAGTGGATCCCTGCTATCTAGTTGCCAGAGACTTTTTAACTCTTCCATTTGAGATTGGTGCTGGCTAGGATAATTGATTAGCACCTCTTCAGTTGGGCTAATCACCCGAGGACTTTCCAAAGTGGTACCCTGGGTGTGTGGTAGTGGGAAGGTTTGATTTGGCTTTTTCAATTGTTGCCTGTGGGGGGGTGCAGCGACTTAACTCTGGTATTCCTTCACAGCTCAGATTTCAATCCAGAGTAACAGATTCTCTAGGGTAAGACAAAG